>JAKTVI010000014.1:0-246415 GCA_030557115.1 Insectozyma chauliodis | reverse complement strand
AGTTAACTTGTTGGTCCTGTTCGGAATTTGATTGTTTTGCCATATCTGTTTAGAAATGGGACAGTACGTAACCAAATGTTCAAAGAATTCTTGTCCTGGGATCGAAGTTAGGCAAAGTTCGCAAATCTAATCAAAGCAAATATTGTTGAGACATGAAGACAATTCCAATAATAATTGAATCAATCATTTTGATTAAATGAAAACACTTGTAACTTCAAACTGAGGTAACTGTTGGTGACTAATTTGAGTCCGAAAATACCCCCATTCTGACTTGTAAACTATTATTACGCCATTAAAACTGATTATGCAGTGAATACATAAGTTTGTTTATTGAAGAGGATAAAGAAGGAAGCAAAAAATTGTAAAATCAAGGAGGCTGAAATAAGAATAAGGAAAAATCTACATTGCAAGTGCTTCGAATATCGATAAAAATGGATTACAGGGGGTGTGAGCAAGATTATGATAATAAAAGCAATTTTATATTTATTCACCTGGTCTAATTCCTCTAATATTTTATGTCTTTAATTTTCTTAAAATTATATAGAGATCAATATAGACTCACAATTGATGAGAAATTTTTAGCTTTATATCAAAAGTAGGACCAAAATACTTAGATCAACTTGGTTACTGAAGTTATCTTTAGAAAAACAAAAAATGCAGTCATTTAGAAAAATATCAAGTCCTTCTTATTTTTGAAGTTAGGTCCTTGGTGATTTATACCATTTTGGGGACTCCTCATCGTCCAATCCTTAATGTTCAAAGCGGTCTAAGGTATTTATTTTTGCTTTGTTAATGATAATATTCCCAGTCACTATATTCTACTTTGCCCCATAATTTGCATGCACTAAATCAGGTATTTCATTGACTGAACTTTTTCGGCGTGTCTTCAATGAATTTCACGAAGTCGTAACAGCTAGGTAATTCGAGTTCATTGCACAATGCTTAACTGCAACAAACTGAAAATGTGAATAACAATTGGCCTAGTTTGAGAGACACTCTATGGGAAACAGGCTATTAAAATAAACTTTTACTGACTCTGGTTCTCATACGTTTCTAAGCAACCTCTTTAACTTTTTAAACAAGTCGAATTAGTATGACAAGAAGGCGATAAATTTATCAAACACTAGGAAATTATCTAATCATTTGAATATTCAATTCTTTTATTTTTCCAACGCCTTCGAACCTAATTTGCAGAGCGATTCTGCTTTGCTGCTGAGATCTATATGTCAAAACAGTCGAGTGACTTGAATTTTACGTCAGAAAAAAAAAACAAGCATCTGATGAGACGCATGCATAGCGAATAAAGTAAAAACTTAGTTTCTTGAACAAGAACTATTAAGCTCCGTTACAGGCCATACTATTGCTTAGCATTGAGAATTAGCCAACCAGTTGAGGTTTACCGCGTTACAAAAGTGCGCAATAAAAAAGATCATGGCATTGAATAGCATTTGGTTCTTTCAATACAAACAACCATTGATTTACACTAACTGAAATTGACCAATCCTCAATTTTACTTCTAAAAGGAACCTCTAGTTGTACATTTGACTTGATCAACCCAGACTACTATTGATGTCGATGTTTAAATGTGATACTTCTGGCGAGAGAATGGCTGAGGGGGAGAAAAAATACGTCAAAAACGCCTTTTGATGGCTACAAGTGCCGTGACCGTTAACAGGACGCATCACAAGAGTGCGCTGCAAAAAGAAAACAAAAGAAATATGCTGCGTAATTAGGCGGTAGAAAACAAGAAAAACCTTAATGAATGCAACACTACAATTTACTATTAACTATACACATCTACTGTTTGTATTTATGCTTTCCTATCTTCTCTACTTTTTTTCTTTATTACAATTTATCATTTGACAACCTTGCAATCTGTGAACATGGCAGATGACAAAGGAATAACTGGTAGTGCAGGTGATCTCAGTATCACAAATGAATCAACAGTTATACCGAAAGAAGCATCAAACAATCAATATTACTCATCATCTAGTTCCATAGATTCAAGTGAAAAATCAAATCACATATGGAAAAATTTCAAAGATTCTTTCAAACGACCTGAAAGAGAAACTGTCACCACAAAAGATTTGGAGTCGGATAATGGAATACGACAGGACGAAGACCGAGCGCCATTGAAGCAGAATTTAAAAAAGAGACAATTACAAATGATTGCTCTTGGTGGTTGTGTAGGATCGGGGCTATTAGTTGCCAGTGGGTTGGCATTACAAAATGGACCTTTGTCACTAATAATTGCCTGGTTGATTGTCAGTCTGTTTCTTTATTGCACCATGCAGTCTTTGGCAGAACTAAGCAGTTTTTTACCTGTTTCAGGTTCATTTGCAACCTACTCAATCAAATTTATCGATCCAAGTTGGGGGTTTGCCATGGGCTGGAATTACGCCATGTTTTGGTTTGTCGTTTTACCATTGGAATTGGTTGCATCCTCATTGACTATACAATTTTGGAATTCAAGCATTAATAGTGTTGTATGGGTTGTTATATTTTACGTGTTGATTATATTTTTAAATTTGTGTGGTAATAAAGGGTTTGGAGAAACAGAATTTGTTGCATCAATTATCAAATTATTGGGTATAGTTGGATTCAACATTTTAGCCATTGTTTTAATATGTGGTGGTGGCAAACAAGGTTACATTGGAGGTAAAAACTGGCATCCGCCACTTCAAACTGGGTTTAAAGGAGTGGTTTCAGTCTTGTTGACGGCTACTTATTCTTTGGCAGGAACAGAGTTGGTTGGATTGACATCAAGTGAATCCGCAGGAAATCCGAGAAAAGTTTTGCCAAAGGCTATCAAGCAAGTTGTGTGGAGAATTTTAATTTTTTACTTGTTAACTTTGACTTTGGTGGGATTTTTGGTCCCAGCCACTTCAAAAGAGTTGGGTGGAAATAGTTCAAATTCTTCAACTAGTCCCTTTGTGATTGCAATTAGAGAGGGTGGAATCAAAGGTTTGCCATCAGTTTTCAATGTTATCGTTTTAGTTGCATTGTTAGCTATTGCAAATTCAGCGGTTTATGGATTCTCTAGAACAATTCTTGCACTTGCAGAACAAGGTTTGGCTCCTAAAATCTTTACATATGTCGACCGTAAAGGTAGACCACTCGCGGGAATACTAGCGAGCTCCATTATGGGATTATTGTCATTTGTATCAGCTTCGAAGTATCAAGCAGAAGTCTTTGCCTGGTTGGTTGCATTGTCAGGATTATCCACTTTATTTACTTGGGGAAGTATTAATGGTGCTTACATTAGATTTAGACAAGCTATGAAAGCTCAGAATAGGTCGTTAAACGAATTACCTTATAAATCAAATACTGGTATCATTGGTGCTTATTACGGATTAATAATGAATATTGTTGTGTTAGGGTTACAGTTTTGGTTAGCATTATTTCCAATTGGCAAAAAACCCAACGCACAAGCATTTTTTGAGACATACTTGGGAGGAGTGATTGTTCTTGTATTTTACGTGGTTCATAAGTTATGGACTAAAAACTGGAAGCTTTTGATAAGTGCTGGAGATATCGATTTGAAAAACGGAAGGGATACATCAGATATTGATTTAATAATGCAAGAAATTGAAGAGGAAAAACAACTCTTAAAATCAAAACCTTTGTATTATAGAATATACCAGTTTTGGTGTTAGGAAATTAAATTTATACGTGTTTAATGACAATAATCTATGAAATATTAATTACAAAGAAATTTAAATTATATCTGTATTTTTTTGATACAAAAGTACTTACAGACGATTTTGTAGAAGGAAGAGATTATAGTACAATCGGTGTTTTTTCATCTAGATCAACATCATATCAAATGATGTTTGCAACTTGTGATATCATTTCTATTTACATAGCGCAAACATTAGTTTAAGATTTCTTTTGGTATCAAACCATGACTTCCAACACTGAATTCTTTTAAAAAATGACTAGGCATTTTTGTCAATGCCAAATCTGGTAAATTGAATCCACTTGTTTCTTTAAATAAGTGATTAGACAGTTTTTTGTTTAGCGAAAACAAACTTGACGTCGAATTTGAACGATCGCACAAAGACAACATTTCTCCGTTGGTTCCATTATATTTAACATTTCTTAAATATGCTAAATTTAAAGGTGACATGGTTGATGGTTTCACCAATGTTTTATTTGCCCAGGTATTTTCCATTGTCAATGGTTTTATACAACGTAAACAGTTTTTGTAATATTTGCGTTTGGTTAAAGGTTTTTCATCAATTGGGTTCCACTTGTATTCGGAATCATTTGAATAACTAATGGTGTGACTATGACGATATGATGTCTGTGTTTCATTTCTATCGTAAACATCATCATCGTATTCCTCTTCTTCCCCTTCTTCATCATCATCCTCGTCTTCATCATCCTCGTATTCTTCATAGTCTATATCCGAATGGTGTGAGTCTGATGAATTTTGAATAACCTCTTGTTCTCGATCATGTTTGGGTGCAAAGTTTCCTTCTTTAACATTGGAAAGCAAATTAATTTCGATACCTGAACTATTAACATCAGTAGCGTCATATTGATTTGAGTCTATTTGTTGTTGTATATTCTTCATATCCAGCTTATCGAGTGCAATGTATAAATTCGGAGCTGAATTAGATCTATTAACTTGTGGGACTTGTGGACTGGATGAATCTTCAATCTGGATCTTGTTACCTGACTTAGAATTAGATGAAAATTTTAGTTTTAGTTTCATTAACTTGCCTTTAAATTTTGATGATTCTGAAACTGCTCTCAACCTGGTAAAAGTCGCATTCAATGACTGATTATTGTCCGTTTCGTCGTTTTCATTTCCGTTCCTTCTCCTTCTACGGGGGACAGTTCTATATTTTGGTAATTCTCTTTCGGCTATATCCACAGAGACGTCTTTACCAACATTCAACAGTAGATTCCAATTAATTAATTCATCAGTGGTTGAAAAATTTAAAAGGATTTGCTCATTTTCAATCCTTAACCTTAGAACATTACTTTTTTTCTTATAATCCGTGGCCAAGCCAAGTTTCAAATGTTGCAACGAATAGGTTCTAGATAAACATTTTTTATTGGAATCTTCAAGTAGGCCTAAGTTTCTGACGTGCCTATAGAATTGGTAATCATGTTTATCGGTCAAAAACGAATTTAAATTTTTGATAGGAATCGCATCTAAAATTGGATCGGCTTTATAATTTAGTATGGAAGATTCCAACGTAGTGGGTATGTTGTAGAAATTAAGCTGGGTTGAATTTAGTTCCATTATGTAATATTTCCAACTTCTGTTTGTGGATAGTTCGTAAGGATTTACCCATTCGACTTTTCTTGAAACAACGCCGATTTTGTAAATTGCTGGCGAATAAGACGGAGGATGGGCGAAAGACTCATGAGTCATATTTATATCTGGTAATATGGGCAATGGCTGTGAAATGGGAAATTTGGGACAACCGCCCGGTGGTAATGTTTCATAATCTGGCGGTGACACAGGAAATGGTTCAATTAAACGTAAGTAATCCTGGCAAGAATCGTAACAATTATCGAAAGAATATTTTGAACTGTCGTTTACCGAAGAACAAGGGGTTGATGGTGATGAAGATGAAGATCTTTTGAAGCCATTTCGATGCAATGATAAATCGTCTTCTGAAGAAGACAAGGAGACATTAGAACTTCTTTTCGACTCCAGGGTACAAAACGGATCCAAAAACTTTACATCCATATTAGAACCATTTCCGTTTAGTCTATCAAATTGTATTGGAGATAATGGCTGTGTTTGAATCGGTATAGGGGTGGCTGCTTGTTTTGAAGATGCACCTGATGCTGAGTGGTCTCCAAGTGTGCTTATACAAGGAAGTACATTCTGTGATTGTATGTCCATAGTAGTGATTGATTTAATGTATTTATTCAACAGCAAACTAATGTAACAAAGGTGAAGTTTAATTTGAGCTTAATGTCATATACATTCAAAGTATAGATGGATGCAAACAGTATGGGATATAATTGTATATGGGTAACTCCTCGAGAAAAGAATAAAGCAGTGGCTGTTGGTGCAAGAGAAATGAGAAAGTATATATACAAGTTGATGCTGTCTACAATTGTAATCTATGCTAATCTTGTGATAAGCTAAAATAAAAAAAAAAAAAAAAAAAAAAATATAAATGGATAAAGAAGGTGAAAAAAAAAAAATCTGCTGCATCTGATCAAACGGGTATGATATTCCACCAATTATCCTTTGCATGGCGTCACATGGCAAAAGCTAAGCTTTTATTGATGGAAGTTGACGACAAATCATTTTATTGAGGCCAGTCGTAATGGTCTGCTGTTGACTTTAAGTGAATGCTATGTTGGGAGCAGACGGTCTACCCCTATAAACCGACAAAAGCGTTATTATTATTATTATTATTATTAGGTTGTAATTATTTACTGTGGTGATGTCAAACTGTTTTGTGTTGCGTTCCATTTAGGAGATTTAGTACCTTTTTGTGCTTGATATTGCTGGTGGCCCACTACCTTCACCTGCGCCCGTCCTTACCATTACCAACGGTTATAAAATACACCTAACCCACCTGGTCCATTGGACTCATGAAAACCATTAGAACTATTTACATTTTCTCACTTTTGACTGACTAATCAGTACTGACTTTTTGTTCCTGAAACACTAACTAAACCGATTGTGGTTGCTAATTTTAAGACCGAAAATTGCTACCACTTTTTCAGTAATTACAATGAACTATTTTTAAACAATAGAATTTTTGCTCTAAAAATTCGAACTCATTGCTACAAACGTACCATGAAGCACTTTAAAATTTGTTTAAATTCGAGTACTGCAATGCCATGAAAATTGGAATGCTACAAGGAAATCGGTAAAACAAGAATTTGCAATTCCAACCAAGGAAAAGGGGAAAAAAAAAAAAAAAAAAAAAAGATTTAAAAAGAAGAAAACAGCAGTAAGATGTCTAAATCATCGAGTTTAATTTGCTATGAATTTAGTTATATCCTGTATCTGTTGTCCCACTATTTGAAGATTTCATCTTGTAGTTTGAAATATGAAACAGACGAATATCTACGTCGATTTCCTAAGCTTGCTCAACTCATCGTATTGCCACGGGTATGCTGTTTGAATCAACGCACTACAGGGGGTAAAGCCTTAGATATATATCTTGAATACTAAATTATCTTGTGGCTCTCACACAATCTAATACGAGACTTGCATTTTTACCAAATCATCATCATGGGTGAGTTGAGTTTCGATCTAATGCGCTGAATTTGCTATACAGGTTTTACCCAATCTGCGTTATCAAAATCAAAATCTGCTGTTGCAATTTCCGCGGGATAAAAGGATGCCTACCCAACCGAGCCTATTTTCACGCACGAGAGCCCCGAGTATTATACGACTCATACAATAGCTTCACTTCTCTGTGTAATTAGACTACATTTGTTTGTACCAAAATCAAAGTGGCAGGTATTATTTTGAATTCGTCAATTTGTGTCTGCTGCTTCCAAGGGCTTGTTGATATTTTACACAGTTTAAGGACGCACACTTGTGGAACGCTTAAAGATAATGCGGTGAAATCACGAAAACATTTCATATTGGTTGATTTAAGGAACTACGGGATTAAAAGTCTCAGATCTACATTTTAATAAAGAAGTCCCTTTGCATAAAGCGTTGTTATGCACCATCAGATAGATTAAGCTTTTACAAATTTTATATTAATGTGTTGTAATCTTCTCACCCTTATCCAGGTCATAATTAAGCGGGTATCTCGTCGCATTATTTATTCAGTAAAAAGCGGCGAAGAAGCCGAAATGTACACGGATTATTATTAGAACCAAAACTATCGAAGTCATAATTTATTTCCCCGGCCTTTATAAACATCAAAAACTGAGTACCGGTATCAACTCGTTTCTTGTTTGAGACTCAAGTTTATGATGCTAATCTAGTAAATTCCGCATTTGTAAATACAGATCCAATTAAATAGAAAAAATTGCAACAGCGTAAAAATATCAAAATTTGCACCCAAATTGTACACAACCACAAAAACATACTCTAATTTCAATGATAGAAAACGACAAACCCATTACTCTATATAATCAAAAGCCTGATATTACATCCGACAAATCATTGCATATTTCAGTAGACTCTTTGCAAGACCATTCAACTTTGCAACCCAAAAAATGGTTTAGCTGGATGTCAAATGGATTTAAGAAGCACGATTTGAAAAATCAGCAAATGAACAAAACCTATCAGAACCAAAGTGATATTGACAAAAATAAATTAAACCCTCCAATGGACGGAGCCAATTTTGCATCACAGCAAAACAAAGAACAAGTGATTGCCGTCACGAAGAGAAAAAGCTGGTTGAGCAAGTCTAAGTCAAACAAAAACTTATTAGACAATCTTCCATCTCCAACTATCAATCAGCCAAACAATAACTCCATCAATGGTACTGTGTCAAAATCGTCCATGAAAAGATCAAAAAGTTTGTTTTTTGTTAAAAACTCCAAAAAATCTAAATTAGATCTCTTGTCCAATTCAACTCCCAATTCTGCATTGGATCTAGTCTCCACTGAATCTGTTGATTATGAATCAAATGAAACCAATTTGCAAAAAACATTGCAAAAATTGAAAATCAACGACAATTGCCCAATTGTTTTGGGTAATTATTCTGGTGAACCAATGTACAAGAAATTTGTACCAAAAAATGAAACAATGCTATTTCAATTCACAATCAACAATTTCAAATTATTTGATAAGTTTGATGAGTCAACTTATCATCTATGGAATGTTTGGAAATGGGATTCTAATCAAAAGAAAAAGCTATCGACATTGATTGAAAGTAAAGATGATTTTAAATACTTTTTCAAAACTTTTGATCAATCGAAAGTATTGATAATGAGAGGTAATTTGGTTCCTGACTATGAATTGTTTAAAAATGGGTATTTTATTAAATTGAGGATTTTAAACAAATTCGATAATAATTTGTTTTACCATTGTTGTGAAAAAGTTTTATTTGACAACAGTTTTTATAAAAGTTTGAGTAAAATAACAATTGTTGGTATAACATTTGAAATGAAAAATGAATTTACTCAAATCATGTTTTGGATCCATCCGGTTTTGAACATGTCATTTGATATCTCCCATCAAGTACAAAATTTATTGAATCTGTTTCGATTCACTACTAAGTTGAACAAAATCATTGTCATTGATGCAAATAATGGTTCAAAAACTTCCATCGATTTGAACACTATATCAACGGCTTGACTTTTAACAAATAAATATCAAACTAATTTCTCATTTTCTCGTATCTTTGATCTCTCTAAAATTTCTTTCCTCCTGATCTCATTCAACCTTTTCTCAAATGCCTTGATCATAATATCTGTTACTTGAGGTGCAAACATGAAACTCAACCTATCATAAATAGGATTTCTAAATTTGTATTCTAATCTGAAATCTATTCTACATTGATTCTGTTTATTTGGAACTTGATTAAACATCCATTCGGTCTCTAAAAATTCAAACAAATTCAATTCAATCGATTTAGCATGAACTTTACGATTTTCAATACAAGATAATTGACAATCAAATTTCTCAACAATATCTTTCCAACCTACTTTTAGCCCTGCTTTTTCTGGTTGTTTTTGATCTGAAAACTGTAGTATATATGAATCTTCGACAAATGGTATGAAGTGTTTATATTGATCCACTCGACTCACTACATCATACACTTGTTTAGGCGAACCGTTAAAAGTTCTAGATATTTTGTAAGTTTGTGGTTTGGTAGAATTAAAAAATGACCTTGTAGAATAAATAACTCCTGCCGTCAGTCGTGATTTCAACATCATTTAGGCTAATTGATCTTTTTTAATCCAAATTTTTTCAACTCGAAAGGTTCAGAAGACTTTTTTATTAAACTCAAATTTCCAGTCTTCAGTAATCGTTAAAAAGAAGAGGGCATTTACTAATTAAACTTTAATATACATAAAAATTATTCATTAAACTAATTTTATTGATTAATTTATTGAGCACGAGTGTAGATAGCTTGTTTGGAGTGTTTTAAAACTGGGGTGATGATTCCATCTTCTTCCAATTGTCTTAAAGCAACTCTAGCTAATGAACCACCAATCTTCAATCTATCAACTAAAACAGATACTGAAACATATTTGTAAGTTGGGACATCTTTCAAGATTCTGTCGTATTTTTCTTGGTCCAAGATAACAATGTGTTGAGCCTTGTCCTTAACTTTACCTTTATTCCACTTCTTTTTACCTTTTTTACCACCAGCTAAAGCGGCAGCAGCTTTAGCAGCTTTTGTTTGTTGGATTTTTGGAGCCATTCTAGAATAAGGTTAGTATTTTGTTGAAATTATTGATCAAATGTTGATAATGTAAATCCATGTCTTGAATATCGAATAATAAGTTTCTTTTGGAGTCGTAGTTTGAAAAGTTCATAAACGTGTAGGCTCCTTTTCCATATCAATTATTTGTTATCAACTTGGTAATCTTTGGTTCAAATCTCTTGGTTTAACATACTTTTTGATGGATTACTAAATGAAGAGAAAACGAAAAAACTCTTTTGTTATATTAATTTTCCACTGCTACAGCGTATGGTAGTAAATTTTCTATGTAGTGCGACTATATTCAAAACAAAATACTTACACGTGATACACACTTACATAAAAAAAGTTAAAACCCTAACGGTTTGAATGACGGAAATTATAATATGACATTGCACAAAGTAAAAAATGACATTGCTAAAAACATTGTATTATGTAATAATAATTTTGTTTTTTGAGTTTTTTCAGTTACAGTTCAATTATCAAAAAACTCAAACAGTAAACAATCATCACCCCAGGTTTACATAAAAAATCAACAAAAATTATGGCTAAGAGGTCTGCCACGGAGCAAATAACAAAAGACGATTTTGAGAATGGACATCAAGACGTTGATGTAGATGATAGCACTAGACAGGCAACGTCAGATGTCATATCATCCAGAAAAATATTAAAACCAAGAGGCAAACTAGCTAATAACGGCAATGGCTTCAAGAAAGCCATCAGTCAGCAGAATCAGGAACCTGAAAATCCATTTAAATTTTCAAGCAATAAGTCCACACTAGATACGACAAACACAAAAGATGATTTGAATGACAAGATACGTGCTTTGAATCAAAAATTCGTGGAATCAATAAATAAGTTTCACTTACCCAATTCGATTGTGGATTTCACGATTATTGCACAGAAATACATAGATTATTATCATCAGCTTCAAACAGGGTCGGATCAGAATAAGCAGGCCGAAGTACCAAGTGCTTCAACCTTTTCATTTACACCAAAACAACTGTCAAATTCCTTTTTCCCTCAAACAACATCTCAAACATTATTCAAGCCTTCAACTAAATCGTCAACCGAATCGACAATCAAGGAATCCACCAAAGCATCAGCACCTACATTTTCTGCACCACCACCATCAATAACAAACACCAAAAATGACGTAATCGAAGTTGACTCAGAGTCCGACGAAGAAGAAGAAAAGAATGAAGTTAAAATTCAGGGGCCGCAATTCACATTTAATAAAGAAGTAAAAGCCAAATCTTCTCCATTTACTTTTGATCCTAAAAAATTGGCGAAAATAAATGCGCCAGATTCTGATGAGTCAGAAGATGATGTTGAAATTAAGGGACCAACTTTTACTTTTAATAAGCCAATCAAAGACAGTGTATTCAAGTTTGCAGGAAGTAAAGCTGAAGAGAAAACTGGTGACGATAAACAAGCGTCATTTTTATTAGGATCCAAAAAAGCAGATGACAGTGCAGCTAAAACGTCTTCAACTCTGTCCGAAAAGCCAAGTTTTAATTTTGGTAACAACAATACTTCAAGTAAGCCTTCTTTCAACTTTGGCGCCGCATCAACATCGGCTACACCAGCATTTAATACTACAGCCAAAGATACATCAACGCAGGCGTCATTTAATTTTGGAGCTTCATCGAAAGATAGTACTACAAAACCAACTTTCAATTTTGGAACGAAAGAGAATACTACAACACCAGCTTTTAATTTTGGAGCCACATCTACAGGAAGCACTAAAACTGCACCGGCTGTCAATTTCGGTTTTAATAAGGAAACACCATCTTTCAATTTTGGAGCACCACAGAAGGAAGCTGCGCCTACCGAAAATACTGCCACGAATTCAGGTTCCAATTTCGGGGTACCGCAAAAGGAAACTAAAACTACTGAAATTGCACCATCTAACCCAACTTTCAATTTTGGTTCCGCACAGAAAGAAAACAAGACTACGGAAAATGCACCAGCTAATCCAGTTTTCAATTTTGGAGCACCTCAAAAAGAGACCAATTCCAGTGAAAATTCTGCTAACAAGCCTATTATTTTTGGCCAAGAGAACACAACATCAGCCAATGATTCCCAAAAAGATACCACAAAACCTGGTACATTTTCCTTTGGCTCCTCTACGGTAAAGCCTACCTTCAAATTTGGCCAAAAAGAAGAAAGCAATACGACCAAAGCATTTAATTTTGGACTGAGCTTCAACTCTACAGAAAAACCATCATTTTCATTCACACCCACGTCCAACAACAATGATAAACCGGCAACTTCATTATTTGGATCGAACTCAAAACCCACAGCATTCGGAGGATCAACTGAGAAAAACACGGGAAATGTATTTGGTTCCACCACTTCTGCATTCCAGTTTGGATCCAAGCCTGCAGAATCGTCCACCACAGCAGGCACGTTGTTTGGGTCGACCAGTTCAGGATCCAATGATGCACCTGCGTTTAATTTTGCAAACAATAGCAACAGCAATAACACCGAGAAACAAGGTGACGATGAAACAGTACCGGAAGAAGAGACTGGTGGAAATTTTGCCCCTATTGCAACTTTATCGTCAGAGAAAGTTGAAAATGGCACAGGGGAAGAAAACGAAGAGATGAAACTTGTGAAGCGTGCGAAGTTAATGGAGCTAGATGCGAAAAATAAGGAAAACCCATATATAAATAAAGGCTTGGGCGAGTTGAAGATTCTCTACAACACCCAGTCGACCAAATCGAGGTTGTTGTTGAGAGCAGATGGGAGCTCAAGGATATTATTAAACAGTTTGATTTCATCCAAGCTAACTTATTCATCCATGGGTAACGGAACTTTAATACGTATACCTACCATCGACCCAGACACAAGCAGCATCAAAACGTTTGTTCTAAAGGTCAAGACGGCAAGCGATGGTCAAGAGATATTAGCATCGATCAACGAACTCAAAAAATAAAAATCACGTTACACAGTATTATATTTTCCGTATCGACTCTATAAACTCTACCTCGTACCCTACGTTCAAATACGAAAAAGCACTGTTTGTTTCATTACCTTCCTTGTTCAGATCAACCATGAGCAAGCTCTTCAATATCTCATCTTTGGATCCAAACAATTTGTGCTGGATTTTGACCATGTACCCAAGGACGATTTTTAGTATCATCTCGTCGTTGTTTGCATCCATCAACACTAGGTCTATGAGATGGTTTGATATTTCGAAATTGAACAAGTTGCACCCCAGACTCAAGACAAGCGTGGGTAGGTAATCATATGATGAGATGTCCTGGATCTTGAAGTGGATGTAAAGGCGGTCCAAATGGGTTTTAAACAATTTTTCAAATTTATGTATTGTGTGTGAATTCAACGACTGTTTGATTATGTTTTCAGTCTGGCTAGGACCCAACCTGAGAGCTAAAAGCATGCTGGGTAAACGTGACTGGTAGAATTGGCATACCGAGACCAATGTTTTGTAAGTGTTTTTATAATTGTAGTAGAAAATAGACACGATTTCGATAAGACCAGGCACGCAATAGTTGAAAATGTTACCTTTGTCATCTTCCTCGGTGGGGAATTGTTCTTGTAAGTAAATCACATAGCTGATAGTTGATTTCAAAATTTTATTCATAACCTTGATGTCTTGAAAATAATTCAAGTCAGGGTAAACATTGAGTAAATGTTTACGCACATGATTATACAATCTTACCCAACTAGAAAGCTTAAAATTGAACACTTTAAGATCCAACTCTTTTTGTAATACGTTTAAGTCGTCATTGTTCTTCGATAAGTAATTCAAATGATTATATTTCGCTTGTATCATCTGGAATTTATCAAAATAGTCATCACAAAACAGTTCGTTGAATGATTTATTGAATTTTAAAAGATTCAACTTCCACCAAACATTACTTCTGATTTCTGATGGAACCCCCGTCCATGCCATCAGTTGTAATTTTTCATAATTTAACTCACTCTTGTTTTTCAAACTCAATAAGTACGTATCCCATTTAGGAATATTATTTTTTCTTTGTTTGATATTATTGTTTAAATCAATCAATCTTTTTTGCTGCAATTGAGATTCCTTGTAAAGAGCGCTATACAATACGTTTCCCGCATCCTTGTCGTGTTTCAATTTCTCTGTCGGCGTCTTTGGCGGTAACCAAGTTGGTCTTGTAAACGTATGATAACTGTTATTAATTGTGCTTTTGATATTCTGGAAATTTTTAAAATTAGATAACATCTTCTTTTTTTGAAAACTTTCTTCATAGATTTGAGTAAATTCATCCCTGTTAAACAATACAGTTAATTCCTGCGCGTCTTTGGACATTAGGTTGAAATCATGATCGGTCAAATTCGATCGATTGGAATTTTTGTATAATTCGGAATTACTACTCAAATCCTCTACACCAATGGAGGAAACACTATCGTTCAAACTCACGCGAGATATTATCGAATTGGTTCTTGTCGAATCCGCAGTTGAAAATGAAAACGTCCTAGATTGATTGTCGAATAAAAACCTCTCTCGCAGGTTTCCAGATAATTGTTGGGAGTAAGGTACATTGAAAATATGATCATCGATAATCTCATCACTATCATCAATATTAATATCAGGTTTAACTCTTTGTTTAGCTTTAACGATATTAGTTTTGTCTGATTTAAATTGGGAAATTGAATTATTCAAATTGGTTTTTCTTAATTTCAAACGTTGATAAGGTGTTAGATTGCTTGGAGTCTTATTGAGCTCAATGATGTACTTATTTGCTGCTGCTGGTTGCTCTTGTTCTTGTACATTGCTAGTTATTGAGTTTTTGCTCTTCATTGACGAGGATCTACTTATTTGGTTATGCAAAGGAGACGGTATATGGTTGGAAGTCAGGTACGGTTTTAAGCTGGGTTCTGGGTTGAATTTATCTGAATGAGGTTGAACCTTTTGACTTGTATTATATTTGGTTGTCCCAGGCAAATTATTATTATTATTATTGTTATTATTATGAAGTTCAAACATAATACCTATACTGTAATTGAATGAACGAGTGACTGAGTGAACAACTTAAGATGCTGTTGTGAAAGTTTGGGTGGTGAAACGAAAGAAATTGGTGTGTGAAATTATCAATGTTAATCAAAACAAGTGGTGAGTTATTGGGCGACGATGGAGGTTGAAAAAGGGCCCAACTTTGGTCCACTGGTGTAACGAGACTTTAAACACGAAAATTAACAAAGTGAAATTTGTAAACAACACAAAGTAAAAAAAAAAAATAAATAAAAAAACAGGAGAAGGAAACAAAAGTGAAAATATTGCATTATTACAACATCAACTTTAACTTCCAATTGTGGTAATTCTTATATTGGAACGCAGATTAGTAGTTTCCTTAAAGCTATGGTGTTTTCAAATAAATAATGTGCTCAAGGTAAATTTAGGCGTTTTAAAGCTTGGTTATTCTTCATTGGCTCTTTAAGCGGCGGTTCTATATATTATCAATAACATTGTACGACTCTGTGTGGTTACAACTCGTAAATGTGGTTTCTTAAAGATTCTAGATCATCACTTGACAATAGTTAAAACTGAAAGGGTTTAATTATGCAACTTGGCACCTGTTGCACATAGTAAAATCGTATATAATTCGCGTTTGACACAAAATTCATTTTGCAGTCAAAATTCCATCACCCATTAGATTTAGTATTCTGCGTGTTTAGGATTGATCTATATGATTCTATAAAACGTTTATTACAATTACCAAACTATATACTGATTAATAAATACTGAGAATGACTATGATATTATTTACAAGATTGTTCTATTCATTCTTTTTGTTGTGATCAAAATTGAAAAACTTACCCAAAACTTTCCCTATTCTATTCAATTTTGATGGATGTAAATCCTTTTCATCATAAGTTTCACCTATCTTTTCATCGTGTTCTTTATCCAAATCTAAACCCCAATCTTTATCATTTCTTTTGGCGTTTTTATCATTGAAAGCATCAGCTAAAGCTTCTAGTAACGCAGTTTGCGTTGGGGTTTCTGGAATCAAAGTTTTCACTTTCAATTCAACTTCCAAATTACCTCTGTTGTTCATGTTTCTATTGATTGGTACACCTTTTTCTGGTATAGTCAACTTCCTACCACTTTGGACACCAGGACGAACTTTTAATTTAATTTTTTGGCCATCCAAAGTTGGAACTACAATCTCTCCTCCTAAAGATGCTGTTGTCATTAAGATATCTTGAGTCACTAATAGATCATTGTTGACTCGTTTGAATGTAGGATCTTGAGCAACAGATACTCTGATTATTAAATCACCTTTTCTAGTCACATTATATGGATCTTTAGTAACAAAAGGTGAATCACCACCGCCCGGTATTCTGATCCTTGATCCATTATCGATGCCAGGTGGCAAATCTATTGTTTTTGATTGTGGGACTTCTTCAACACCATGTCCATGACATGTATTACATTCGTTTTCTTTTGCAATCGTCACTCCTGACCCTTGACATGTGCCACACGTAGATGACATATGAAATCCTCCCATGATATGCGTCGTTTGTCCAGTTCCTTGACAAGATGGGCAAGTCTTTTTCTTTGCATTCTTTTTCAATCCGCTACCATCACATGTTTTACATGTATCAACAGCTTTATAATTTACAGTGATTTTAGTGCCAAAAATTGAATCTTTGAATGGTATCGATTTCAACACTTCTATGTTATCTCCCACATGCTCAGTGACAAAATTTCTACCTCCACCACCGGTTCTACCTTTACCTCCGGTGAACGCTTCTTTGAATAAATCTTCAAAATCAAAGCCCATGCCTGAGAATGGATTTCCTCCACCAGCACCAGCACCTCCAAATCCAGCAAATGGATTACCTCCACCTCCGGCAAAAGGATTGGCGTTTCCATTTTCATCAAAGGCTGCAGAACCGAATTTATCGTATTGGGCTTTCTTCTCTTTATTCTTCAATAATTCGTATGATTCTTGAATTTTATGGAACCTTTTCTCGGAGTCTTTCTCTTTATTCACGTCTGGATGGTACTTCTTAACCAAGTCGTAATAAGCTTTTTTGATCTGTTTTTGATCTGCTGATTTGTCTAATCCTAATGTTTGATAAGGATCAAAATTGATCAAAGCTCGATTTGTAGTGTGAAAGTGTCTTGAATGATTGTTTATACATGATTTCAAAGTACGATTTAATATCACTTTTGAATTCATTAGATTTATAGGAAACCTCATTATGATAAAGAAACTGTGATAGATTGAAAATTCTATGAAATTCTATTAGAAAGAAAAAAAAAATATTACAAAAAATTGTAAGCAATTACATAATCATTTATATCAAGCACCATGTTCCATTTCTGAAATGACCTGTTGCCATTTACTGAAAGCTACACCAAAGAACCTGACACCTTTGCCCACGTCTTTATAACCAGTGATTGATCTGATGGAATGCATACTAAGGATTGGGATTCCGATGTCAACTATGATTTTAGCTCCATTAATACCTCTACTGCCTCTTGACATAATGGGACCAATAGTTCCGCCAGATCTTGAATCGTTTCTGATGTGAAATTGCTGCAACTCAACATCAGGCACTTGGTCAACTATTCTTTTAGAAAACTCCCAACTATATGTATCACTCAAAACATGGTTATTCGAGTCGAATTTGATTGACGGTCCGACGTTTGGTAATGGGTAATTGTTTTCTAGATAACTGTTTTCAAAATTTGGATTAAAAGCATGTGTCACATCAGATGAGATTATTATAGTGTTTGTAGTTAAATTGGCCAAAGATTCAGTAGAATTATCGTCTGTTTTGGAAATTATCATTTTAAAAGTGTCTAATAAAAACCCCCCTTCAGCTCCAGTCCTAGTTTGACTTCCAATTTCCTCATTGTTGGCAACGTAGACTCCATTCAATCCTGTAAAATCATCGATGTTGTCTCCCAATTCCTTTTTAAATTCAAGTAAACCATATAAAGAAGTGTACGCACATAATCGATCATCCAAACTTGACAGATAGATAAATTCTTTCTTTATCCCTCCACGTGTGCTTTCTTGCAAATCTACCAATTCTAAATCCAACAGAAGCAACGAGGAAACTGGTGTATTACTCAATTGACTTATATATCTTAATAAATCCAATGAATGACGGTTATATAAAATACTCTGTTTCTCGTCTTCCGTGGCTGGCTCATCGTCGTTTCCAAAACCGTAAACTGGGACCGCTTGCGTTTGTGTGTTGTAATTGAATTCGCCCAAACCGAAATGTGGGGCAATTGGCGGCACCATAGCTATTGGCGTCAAAGACTTTACCAACTTTTTTTCGACCTTGCCTGCTTTGTTTTTAACCAACACAGATCCTGCTAAGCCTAAATCTCTGCTTAACCACAACTTATTTAAACTTCCTGCATAAGGCGCTACTCCCAACAAATTGTACCCACTAATTGATGGTTTTATCAGAGACCCAGGGTTCAACTTCACAGTCAATGCATCACAGTGGGATCCCACAAATAAAGAACCGTTCATTGGTCTCCATTGACCACCGATTACAAAAGCAATTAAAGTCAAATCGTCTTTTGAAGTGTAATAAAACCCAGGGTCTAATTTTTCAATTGATTGATTCTCTTTTAGATAAACAAAGCCATTCTGCTTCAATTCAGTCTTTAAACTTGTAATTACATGCACAGTTGTTGGGTTCTCGTTCATAAAGTCGAGAAATTTGGATGAATAATCTTCATAATAATCTCTCTCTCGGTGAGTATATATGCTTTCTTCAATGGATGTTTGTGGCTCTAGCTCCAAATCTGAAGTCGAGCAAGAAGATATTCCAGGAGTCTCTATATTGTATAAATCACTGCTCCCATCAGTGGTTAACGATATCACACTATCGCTACGTCTGAACATGGAGTTTATCTTATCGATTTGAGTTTTCTGCTGGTCAATTATCGCCAGCTTACGTAACAAGAGGCTACCATTTTATTTTTCATGTCTGGTGATGAGTGAGTTGGATAGAATTATAGATGATCTACAAAGTTCTAATTCCGACTTTCAGAACGATTTGAGTCTACTATCAAACTATGTGAAACAAACTGCAACCTCACAAGTCGATATACTACCGAGCACAATCAAGAGAATTTTGAATTACAAGATTCAGAACGATGAGAATGAACAAGAGTTGAGGTTATTTAGAGGGCTATTGCTAGTGGTTAGAAATTTGGCAGTCAAGATGGAGCCAAGAGACATGGTGTTATTGATCTCCAGCTTTCACAGAAATTATAAATCGTCTGAATCAGAATGGGTGATCAAATTGAACCTAGTGTATTGGGAGACATTGGCAAACTTTCCAAGAAATGAAATAGTAGATGATGTGGAGAAGCTTTTCGCTTGGAATACCTTTAACGAAAGATACGTAACACCAATTATACATTTTTTATTCAGACAATTTTCCACATTGGACCCAGAGAGTACAAATTTCAAATTACAACAAGTGTTCAAATTGGGCACTAACCATGAACTAAATGCAGTGTATTCGATTTACAAGAAAATAAACTTTGAAGAAATTGCTCACGATTACAAATTGTTCATTCATTTATTATACGATATTATAACCCACGAAAGTTTTGAAAAATGGATCACCAATCAACAGAATGACTTGGTAATTGCGTGGTCGGAATTAGCGTTAAACATTCTACAAACAAAAGATGACTGGAACAATTACGAATTGATAGCCCTCACGTCATGGAACATGACTGTGTTTGACAAATTCTCAAAACGTTTGATATCAATCAACGACGAGGAAATTGAAAACATTTTGGTCAACAACTTAGATATCTTGGCGGATCTATCAAAGTTCAATGTTATGAAGCAGTACATAAATAACGAAAAGACCTTGAAGTTACAGTTTCTTACAGCTTTGATCAATGTTTTCAAATTCATTCATGAAAATGTCCAACCATCAACTATAAAAAACAAAATTCAAGAGATTAAATACCCATCTACCAAACTAAGCATAATCATAATTTTGTCATATCTTTGTTATGAAGATTTTGAAACACAAGAAGAAATTAGGGAGTTGGGCGGGTTGGCGCTAGTTCTATCCAACTGTTCCATCGATAATAACAATCCCTTCATTAAAGAGCACAGTATATTGTGCTTGAAGTACTTGTTAGCTAAAAATCCGAAAAACCAACAATTTGTAGCTGAACTAGAGGCGAAGAAGACCATAGACGATGAAGTTTTGAACGAAGTAGGTTACGAAGTCGAAATCATTGATGGTAAAGTTGGAATGAAAAAGAAAGAAAACTCAAAGAGTGAGAAAGTACATGATTAAATATGTTTCATTATACAGTTATTTGCTCTTTTGTGCTGTTCTTCATCTGATTCATCTGAGACCTCGTTAAGGTTTTCAACGGTAAATCTTCAGAAAAGGATGAAGGTGGAGTTATTACTGACGCTAGCCTTTTTTTTCTACCGTCAACTTCTTTTTTGCTAGGCTGGGCTTTTCGTTTCAAGCTCGGCCTCTTTTTGGTAGGTGTGACTG
The DNA here is from genome assembly GCA_030557115.1 of Insectozyma chauliodis. Lineage (NCBI taxonomy): Eukaryota > Fungi > Ascomycota > Pichiomycetes > Serinales > Debaryomycetaceae > Insectozyma > Insectozyma chauliodis. The sequence goes on along the minus strand of JAKTVI010000014.1, from coordinate 225,578 downwards.
GAGGCGTTAATATTTCCTGTTCCATTCCTTCTTGTTTGAGAGTTTCCGATTCCAGTTCAATCTCTAGTTTGATATCTACTGGTTCCTGTTTCACAGTTATCTCTTTCTTTATATTTATTGACTCTCGCTTTACCTTGGCACAATTAAGTTTTTCTTTTTTGATTACAACATGATCAAATTTATTCTTTAATTTCTTACTATCAATTTGCTCTTGAGTCAAGAACAAATCTGGAATTTCCTTTTTCAAAATTTTTACAAAATCATCGCAATCTGACAATATTTCATAATCAATAAAATTTTTCCACTGTTTTGCTATTGGGGTCTTATTGATAAATATGACTTTACCATTTTTCGAATGTATTTCGTGAATCTTATTTGATAAGCTTTTTACTAGCTTTTTGACACCATCAACTTTTAAAGAGGTTCCCATTATTATCAACAAATCTGGTTTCAACTTCAAATCAGAGGACAATCCTTGACTTAGGTAATCTGATTGAGGATGATTCTCACCGTATAAAACTATATCGGGCCTCAATAAACCAATCATATTGTTTGTCAATCTTTTTCCCAGATACAACCTTTCTTGGTATTTTTGCAAACAATTTGAACATTCGGGATTCGAGCCTTTACTCAAAGAATCTTGATAATCTTTATTCCAATCAAAATTGGTGAAGCAATTAGTGCAACTCAATTTGTGCAAGTTGCCATGCAACTGTATGACATCAAAATTATTCCAAACCTCTTTGAAATTTAGTATATTGTTGTTGGATGATAAATGAGTGTTTTCTAAATTCAAACCCATGTTTAAATTCATGTTTTTTTCCAAGCAATCAATGTTCTGCGTATAACATCTTAATAACTTGTTTTTGTCTTTTAGGATCTTGATGAATTTATGGGTTTCTGTTGGTGATGCATTCAAACTTGCATTATATAACGATTCCATAAAAGTACAAAATATCGACAAAGAATTTTCATCTCTAAACAACGATATATCAAATAAGTCCTGTCCCTTCACTATATTTTTTGGGTATTTTGATTTTACCATGTTATATAAACCGTTTTCTGACCTGAAGTCAGGAATTCCCGCATTACAAGAAATACCTGCTCCAGTTAGTATTGTACATTTTTTTGATTTGAAAATGTGTTTAATGACTTGATTCAATTGGATTGAACTTTCCGCTGACAAATTCTGAGTGTTGAGGTCTATGGTTATCATTATGCAAAAAGGTATTCGGATATACTATGTATTGTTGCTAACACTTTGAAACGTTTTCTTGTGTAGAAAAATAAAAAATGATTGATAGTGGTAGGTTCCCCCAAGTGTTGAGTAGTGTAGGAATTTGTCAGATGAAGAAATCAACAACTTTAAATAAAAGTTTAAAAATTCAGAAGTTCAAAAGAGTACTAAACTACTGTTTTTCTCCTGCAAATTGATCAAGGTAGTTTCAAATTGACTTTTTTTTATACAGAGTTAATGATTTTCACCAACTGAACAAATCTGGTAGCGTCTCAGCTTATTTTGGAACACAACAGAACACAAAACATCAACTTAATTTAACTAGAATAGGAATATACATAAACAAACCTTTTTTTTTTGCAATCACAAAAATCACCATACATTCACCACATTTTTCAATGTGTTTTCAAAATAACACGGTAAGACATTTAAAAGTTGTGTATTTAATTATTTTTATAATTTTAATATCAGCGTTTATCCGCTTTGACTATTGACCGCCAATTCCATTATTAATCTTGTTGCTAAATGTAGAAATGGATAAGCAGAAAATGATCCCACTTCATCTAAATCTTGCTTAACATTTACATCTTCCAGATTTGAATTCTGGTAACTTAATGATTTTTCCCAACCATCAAATTTGAAATCTACAAGATAATTGTTTGGTTCTAGCTGAAATAATTGTATTTGCATCTTCATCAAATTTGGAGCTTCATTACATTCCATTTGTCTGCCATCATACTTCCACCTGACTCTTATTGTCCACAACTCTTCTTCTGTGGGTTTTGCCCATTCTGCACCTAAATTTTTGAGAGCCCTATAAATTTCTCCCATTACATCCAATGGATACGATCTGGACCTTATACCAAAATGCCATCTTGTTTTAGATTTTTTCGTTGGTTGATTAGGTTGTGGTGGATGCTGACCCAATCTGTCTTTTTCAATCATATATGCACGGTGTATGGATGGTAAACTTGATGGCAATATCGCTATTGTCGAATTTGGCAATGTTGATAAATCTGGCACTGTGGCTAAAGTCTGATAAGTTAATGATTGCTGTACTCCCGGTGCTGAGCTGGTTGAGCCCAAATGATGGTGGTTATTGTTACCATTGGCATTATTTATAAAATTGGTTGGATTTGAAAAAGTAGATGGTGGTGGTGATTGTGATAAAAATGATTCGACATTATCGGTTTGCGACCGTTTCAAATCTTTGACTAATGAATGATTCTCTTTCATTAACAAATAAGCATCCAAAATCTCATTGTTGTGTAATTGCTGTTGTGATTGTGATGAGGACGTTGATGATGATGATGATGACTTTTCTTTATTATATTTCTCCACGAGATTTATAATTTCATCTCTGTCATAACCCATGGTTAACTTCAAAGCTGATATGACATCTTCGTCAATTTCAATATTATTGTGTTTAGTTTTCGATAAATCTGGTGGCAATAAATAATCGGCCATATCTACTTTGAACCATTCATCTTCCATAATTTCATGAATAGTTATTCGATTCAAAGGATTTACCACCAACATCCTCGTTAACAAGTGTTTTGCACCTTGACTCAAATAATTTGGTAATGTGTAAACACCATTACTTATTTTTTTGAACAAAGCAGGTATAAACTCATCATCAAATGGTAATCTACCACACAACATCACGTACAATATTACACCTGCAGACCAAACGTCGACCTCTGGTCCAGCATACAATTTACCACTGATAACTTCGGGTGCTGCATAGTTTGGAGAACCACAACTGGTTTTCAAAAAATTACCATCTGTCATAATATTGGATAAACCGAAATCAGCAATTTTCACATTTAATTGGTCATCCAATAATAGATTTTCCGGTTTCAAATCTCGATGAACAATCTTATGTCTATGACAATATTCTACTGCAGCGATAATTTGTTGGAAAAATCTGCGGGCTTCATTTTCTGGCATTTTACCTCTTTGAACAATATAATCGAATAATTCTTTGCCAGCAAATTCAATCACCATTATGATTTCATCTTTTGATTTGATGACATCGTATAATTTGATAATGTGAGGATGCCTTAATAATCTAAGATAAGATATCTCTCTTTCAACTCTACCCTGCATATCTGATTTTGCTAATGTTTTCTTATTAATAATTTTCAACGCAACTTTCTGACCTGTTGTCAAGTGTTGTGCCAATTTTACTTTTCCGAAGGAGCCTTCACCTAAGGTTTTGATCACCTGGTATTTTCCTATTCTGTTTGCGGGATTCACATTTGGATCGATAGGTATTTGAGGTTGTTGTTGTTGCTGTTGATGTCTAGCATCTTCGTTGTTATGTGAGTGGTGATGATGATGGTGATGGTGGTGATGGTGGTGACCACTATTATCATTGGTTTGGTGTTGATCAGACATTCTTTGGGTCTGTATGATTCACAAATTACTATGGAAATGTGTGTAGATTTGTTCGGTGTACTTTTGAAAGTGGGATAAATTTTTCTGCTTAGATTATTTTTGTCTGTAATCGAAGCAAGTTGATACCCGCACTACCACTACCCCAGAATAACCAGAGTAGTATCACCCATCTCTAATTCTATCTTCACTGTTGTCTCTATCTCTATCAGAAGTTTTAGCTGCACTAGTGTAATTCCTATCGTGATCTTAATTTCTTTCATTTGTAGACATTCTAAAGTGTGTTGCAGAGATCAAAGGTATATCATTGTTCAATTATATAAAATCAGCTGGTTCCTGTTGCTCACTGTCTTGAGCTTCAGCTAGCAAATCAAACAATTGTAGTATGAGCTTCAGTGAGTTTTGTTTGTCTAATAAATCAGCCAATTGCTGCTATATATAGTTCAAATCTAATGACGAACCGTTTCCACTGTCAATAATTAATAGATCATAATGTAGTCAGCTACAATATCGTCTTGGTCTTGATTGTCGCTAAAATCTCATTGATTCCCTGTATTATACAACACTTGAACCTGACCAATTTTTTTTTAAATCTGTCTACAACAATTTTGTTTATTCTTTTGTAAAATTTGGCATATCGTTTATTTTAACGCTTCACTTGTCTATCGTTGTCACTAGCATCACTCTGCATTGACATTCGAAACAATCCTTCTCTAGTACAAAAGAATGAAATTCAAGATCTGGAACTGCATATAGTTTGAGATCTCACATCAATATAATATTACGTAAACAACGGTGTACAGTATTACATAATTAGATACCAAAATTGTATGAACTTAAGTATGATCAATTCAATTGAAGAATGTAGTAGATTCATTCACCGTTCATTCATAAAAGGAATCGATGTAAACTCAATAGACAGCCGTAAGATTGCCTCGGCAGTCATCGTTTAGGGTGGTGTCTTCTCCACAAATCTCAAAGACATGAAACACTTTTCTCAAGTTGGCAACCAAGTTTCGATTATAAATATTACACACATTCCCTAATTTTTGTTATTGTAAACTTCCATTTTTCTTCCCCTTGATTGTGCCATTCAACATTCTATATCATTCAGTAGATACATACACTACTGCTGTCTCCCTTCCTTCTTTAATTCGTTATTAGCCAATTCAACTTTTACAAATCAACACTATGACTAGTACATCAACTATTGCCACAACTAGTCAGTCAGATGACAATGACAACGCATCAAACACTTACTTCATTCCTTCTATCGAAGATTTATCCACATACTCAAGAGCAACCACATCTTATTCAAGTAATTACTCTAGCAGTTTCTCAGCTTCAACTAGCAACCACAACGCCAACTTGAATAATCAACTATACTGTACACCTAGATCTCTTTCAACGGTTCAATCAATTGAATCTGAAATTGATAATTTGCCGTTACTATTCAAGCCCAACATTTGGTCAACCAACAAGAAAAGCAACCAAAATTTGTTGCCACCCAAAGAATGTGTTACATTTCCAAACCAAACACTAGGACCCGCCTCACGAACCGATATTTTTAATGATTATACAAATCCATATTATATTAATTGTAACACTACCGAGTATCTGAATTCTAACAATCAAAAAGTATTCAATAACGTTTGCAATAACCACAACAAATACCACAATTTTAACAATAACAATTCAAACAAATGTCTTTATTTTAAATCATATAAAAACATTACATTTACTGTCCCTTCAAACTCAAGATTTTTCATAATTAAATCCTATAATATTTTAGATGTTAATGCTTCATTTATCCACAACATTTGGACCTCGACTGAATTGGGAAACAAGCGATTGGACAAGGCTTTCAAAGAAAATATGAAAAATGATAAAGGTAAAATATTTTTATTCTTTCTGGTCAATTCTCTGGGAAAATTCTGTGGAATTTGTGAAATGAAAGATGCAATTGATTATACAAAAGTTTCAGATATTTGGTGTGAACAAACTAGATGGAAAGGAATATTTCCAGTCGAGTGGCTATCCATAAAAGATGTTCCTAATAAATACTTCCAACACTTGAAAATCCCAGCCAATGACTTCAAACCTGTGACTAATTCAAGAGATACTCAAGAAATACCATTTGATATCGGCATCTCAATGTTGAAAATCATTAGTAGTTTTAAATCCAATTATGAATCTTAATACAAAATATTATGCAAACGATTTTTTTTCCCTCTAATTTTTCCCTCTCTATTATACATAATCGCACCATTCTTGCTGCAATGGCATTGACAACTTCCACAGGTAAAGCAGTGTTCACCAGATCAATATCCACCAGTAGAATAAGACTTCAACAAGTGTCGAAATTGAAATTGGATCAAATTCAATATGGCCCACTCTCTCAAGCACAGCAAGCATATTTGGACCGAATAGTACGTGTTGATCAAGCTGGTGAACTCGGAGCCAATTATATATATATGGGTCAATACTTTGTTCTTGCATCTAGGTACCCTCATTTGAAGCCAGTGTTGAAACACATGTGGGAGCAAGAGATTCATCACCATTCGACGTTCAACAAGTTACAGGTGGAAAAGCGGGTCAGGCCAAGTTTGCTAACTCCATTATGGAAATTGGGTGCGTTGGGGATTGGTATGGGAACCGCTTTGATCAGCAAGGAAGCCGCTATGGCGTGCACGGTCGCGGTGGAGACTGTGATTGGAAATCATTACAATCAGCAGCTCAGAGTGTTGATGAATCAGTACAACGTACCCATTTATAATAAAGAATCGGGAGAAAAAGTGCTTCTCACTGACTTGGAGGAGAAATCTTTAAAAACCTCGCCGGAGCTAACTGACTTGAGAAATAACATCAGTCAGTTTAGAGACGATGAATTAGAGCATTTGGATACAGCTATAGAGCACGACGCCGAGAAAGCTGTGCCATATATATTGTTAACGGAGGGTATTAAACTAGTTTGCAAAGGTGCGATTTGGACTGCAGAAAGAATATAGATATTGTGTAAAAATAAATAGCCTTTCAAATTGAGAACAAAGCATTTAGAGAACACATTTCTCTTTTGGCTAATAATAGGATTGCAGTTAGTACACTTTCATATATTACCTTGATTCTGAGAATAGTGGATAGATAATCAAGAGTTCAGAAATCTTTAAATGATAGTTGAGTTAATACAACAATGTGGTTTTAAAAGGCAATGACTTGTTCTTGATGAAAATTTAGAAAAATCACGAAACAAGTTAACTATTTCACAATTTAAAGCCCACAACACATTCTAGATACTCGAAAATATGCTTTAGGTATCTTAAAACTTAGGTTTCACATTATCTGTAAAATTGACTAAGGGTTTTGGATAGATCTTGAAAAAATTTTGACATAGGTTCCCTCTATTTTGACCCATTTCTTAGGCGGCAAATCAAACATCCAAACTTCAATAATATAAGTATTTTTAGGCGGCAATGGTTCATTTTATCTACAAAGGTAAAAGTTCTTTTAGATTGGAAACTAAATTATTACATCAGTAATTGATAATGTAATTGGCACAGTTTCGGATAGCTGAAATTTCAAAATCGGTCGTTAGTCGTTTACGAAAATTACGCGCTGGTATAATGCTACACAAACGATCACGGTAATGATTGCAACAAAATACCTTTGATGTTTAGCTCATGCACTAAAGTCAAAATCAATTGAGCGAAATGAAAAGATATGCGAGTAGCAAGATTAAATTACTTGACCGATTCGAAATAAATGAGAAAAATAACATGCCACGTTTTCTGATTGTGATGAATTTAGTTGCCAACCTTTGCTGATTACAGAACTACCTCACAAGGCTTAATTTTACCTAAACCATGAAAAACTCATATTCTTGAAGTTTGAATGTTGATTTGCCCGAAAGAAATGTGATACACAGAAACAAAAAAAAAAACGCAGACAAAGTTTTTTGATATATAAATATACAACCAATTGCATAATTATAGTTGAGTGTTTCAAAAATTTTATGAGAATAATGAAATTAATGTCGTAAAACATCAGCTTGTAGTATATGGATATAACGACTAGTAATTATCTCAATTAGTATTTTTGTGTATCATTTTTAAAATCGTTACTTTAGTATTGAGGAAACTCCTTCCTATATTGAATACGTATATAAAGAATATTCTGTAAACCCTGTATAGCACTATGGCTCTACACTGGGATACGAGACAACCTTCTACCTTTATTTAATTTTGTAATTGTTATATTATCTTTGTTATCCCTCTATGAAATCTTTTTGTTGTATACTACCTGACAGTGACACACTGCCGGGTATGAAGCGCATCGAAGAGCAACTACTAGATGAAGTATTTGGTTGATTTTAAACTAAAGATGGATTGAATCATGTGATAAAAGTAGGATTTAGTCAAAATTAAATAACTACAAAAGGGTCAAGAACTTCAGATTGAAAATCACGAGTAACCACTTTGTTTCCATTTAACAATTTCAATTTATACTATTGAATAAAACTCAAAGTTTTTGCGCTATTATCGCGTTCTAAAGCTTCATTGTTTCTGGTTTTTTTTTTGTTTCTGTGTACCACATTTCTTTCAGGCGAATCAACATTCAAACTTCAACAAAATAAGTTATAATTTACATGGTTTTAGTAAATATAAGCGTTTTGAGGTTTTCATATCAACGGTAGCAATTAGCAACCACCTATATAGAAATTAATACTCAAGAATATCCAGGCTTTCGTTTCATCAATTTCAAATCGATCAAATATACTGTTCTAGCATTTGATGTATTCTAATGTTCGCTTTAGCAATTCAATGTTTGAATTTACCTTCTAAGTCAATCATTGGGACTATTTTTAACCCAATAATTGACACAATCGATGTAGCACCACCAGCGCGTAATTATAAGCACAAAAAAAGATCGTTTTGGAATTGAAAACAAAATTCATTATAGATATTACAATATTTTGGCTGTTCAAGTTACTGCTTGGTTGCTAGCTTTATGAAATGATTACTTTTGTAGATAAAATGAACCATTGCCGCCTAAAAATACTTATATTATTGAAGTTTGGATGTTTGATTTGCCGCCTAAGAAATGGGTCAAAATAGAGGGAACCTATGTCAAAATTTTTCAAGATCTATCCAAAACCCTTAGTCAATTTCTAGAACGTCATAAAAACCAAGCTTGAAGGTATCTGGGACAATCATCAAGCTAATAGATTACTTTGTGATGTCGAAAATGTGAAAAAATCGTGATGCCGTCAAGATTTAACGAGTTTGAAAATTTATAAATTTGCTGCTTTTGAATGTAACATTTTTCTTGTAAATCCATTCTTGTTAAAGTGGTAGTTTTTTCCTCACTTATTGTTAAACCCTGAATTAATTCAATTTAGGAGCAAGTTTCCAAATTTACTTGTTTAAACAAGATTTTCTTTATAAGATTGTTCTTGCAGCTTCAAACAACGTAATTTATCTATCGACCTAGAGGTCAAACTCAAACAGTTGTGTGGTCAAACTATATTACTCCTACAATACCTGAACATCTTGACTCTTGCCAAAATGAACATTAATTCATATGTTTGTATTGTATATGTTTGTATTGTATAGGTTTTAGAAAAGCTTGTCCAAAAACATGTCATACACTTGTTTTTTTTATTGTGATCAGTATTACAACTAGGTTAACTTATGGCTTTATAGAGCTACCTTTTAGGTTGGCATTGACAATGATTTCTTTATAGTATCTTAAAGAATGTTCTAATTTTTTAGTTGGTAAAGCTAGTTAAATGGTAACAATCTTGTCTTGTCAGCAGCCAAATATTGCTTAGTATTTGTTCCCCGTTGTTTCAATTGAGATTATGGATCTTTATTAGTTTTTTTTTTGTTTACATTACGGCCTAAATAAGAACAATAAGTTAGTTGATAATTTTCTAAAACAAAAGGCCCTGACCTAAATTAGTTTGTAGATATCTGTTCAACTGATCAACTAATCACACTAATGATGAGCAACGACTCGATGTTATTAAATACCCCGACTAAAAGGCTAAGAGGATTGTGTCTAAATTCTCCGAATAGCGACAATAACTTTAAACAGTTTTCGAATAGTGAAAGGATGCAAGCATCGCCAACTACATCGACAATGTTGGACAAGGGATACTCACAAAGATTGACAAGTAATGTGTTGAGCGAGTTAAATACAAGAGCTTCTCAATTAACTCAAAGCATAGATTTAGGCATGGATAATATCACGAAGAGAAGAAACAATAGATATAGTGGGGCCCACACAAATCGTTTCAAACAGATGGATAGTATTTCACAGCATTACTCGATACACAACACTAGCATGAAAACGCCTTCGCCTCAGAAATTAGAATTAGAAACAAACGAAGAATCGGCATCGAAGAGAAGACGAACGCTAAACGGAAATGATGAGCTGTTAGCATTACCAATTAAGATAAGTCAAAATAGCAATACGAGCCCAATGAGAAAAATTTCACCGTCAAAGGGGTCCATAAATTTGAGTTCTTATTTACGGCAAACTACAGACGAAGGGTCACCGAACAAAGCTCCTAAGAATATGGTATTTATCAAGCCTATCGCACCCAGTCAAAAACTCAGAAAGAGCTCTTTGGAAATGGCTGGTGTATCGAGTAGCTCCAACATACCCGATTTAAAGAAAAGGACGTCTATACCTCTGTTGCAGAGAAAATCTTCTATACCCCAATTACAGAAGAAACCAAGTATACCCCAACTACAGAGAAAATCAAGCATACCCCAGCTACAAAAGAATCCAAGTTCTACGCAGTTGAATAAGAAACCAAGCATACCCCAAATCAATAATTTATCATATAAAACAAATATACCCCAAATGCATCAAGCAAACCCGATAGAAAAACCACCTATACCTAGTCTTACAAGAGCGAGTCCATCTAAGTCTTTATCAAATAGTAAATCAACTAAATCTAGCATAAATATCAAGATCTTAAACAATTCAACAAATTCATCGCATTTACCGAAATCAAAATCAACAACGATACCCCAGCCATTTTCATTATATGATAGACCGACTATTTCATCATCGCAAAAGTCATTAAACAAGTTCCAGCGATTCAAAGAGAGATTCAATTAAACAGTGTATATTTTAATAAATGTTTGCTTGCACTTTTATTTCTCCGCCTACAGAAATATGTTGCGAAGCTTCCCATTTGTCTTTTTTATTTAACAAAATCATGGAGTTCACATGACCAGGTTCAACACATAACATATTTAAGTAACCGTCTTTCGGTTCGAAATCAGCCATGCCTTCAGATTTTTTGATCCATGGGTTCCAAACTACGGAATCAGGTAAATTATATCTTTCAACATTGTACAATACATTACCTTTGTCGATTATTTGAATGATTTTCTCTTGGTTGATATTCTTATAAATTCTGTCAAATTCTTCATGAAAAGAAATTGCAGGTGCTTTTTCAACATACTGCTCATTTATCAATTGATCGAAACAATTCTGATCTACCAAGTTGTTGACCAATGTATCAGTTATATCGTCGATTTTGTAATAAGTGTGGAACAACCAATTAAATTCAAATGGCTCGTTACCAGTATTTTCAACTTCAATCTTTGTAGTCAACCCATTTGTGCTTAAACTGATTGAGTAAATTAAAGTGAAATCGTAATTCCAGATCTTAGAAACTTCGGAATTCAAGTTTTCTGGACCCAAGCCGAATTGAACGGTGATTGGGTTTGATTCTGAAGTTTGGCCTAAAAACTCCCATGTAGAGTTTCTTGCAAAACCGTGTTGTGGCAATTTGAATGTTGGATGCGATTCATTCTTTTGTTTACCGAAAACAGGGAATACCAATGGAATACCACCTCTGACAGGTTTAGAACCATCTAATTTGGCCCCCTTAGATAACCAAAGTTTTTCTTGTCCGTTCAATTTCCAAGACAAAATTGAGGCACCGTATTTCAATATGGTCACTTCATTTGAGCCATCTTGGATGACGACACGGTCGTCTAATTCTTCAACAGGCATTATTGTTGAGAAACGTTTTTGAAATAAATTTGTTGTGGATTGGAGGGAAGTTAAACTGCTTCGTGTAAAACTGAACAAATATTTGTAATTACGTAACAACATCGTCATGTGTGGAATACAGACAGTAATAGTTGGTAATATTAAATTACACTTGTCACATTTAACAAACCTCGGGTGAATTCAACTTCTTACAGCTGTTGAGATGACACTGGAATGTTGACAAAGTTTCTACATGGTCCCACTGTTGTTGGTAATTTTGAGGAACAGTCGGATATAATATAATTCGCTACATCTCAGATTTAATTTAAAACTGAAACATATGTTTCTACAGACGCAAATGGTGGTTGTGTATATAGCTGAACAATAGTATCAGATATCTAACTTTTTGTAGCGGTATTCAAACAAACTCAATCGGCCCTTTTTATTCAAAAAAGCTCCGTTTCATTTGGTATCAGTTCCAACCTACAAACACTTGGCGTCGCCCAGTAAGAGTTGGCCCTGTGCTAGGCCTGTTCATCTGTTCCCCTATTTTATTTCTTTTTTTTTACTGTCAAATTTTTTACGTTTTTGTATTGCTTCAAAAGTAACAAAATAATTCTATAATTACTTATCACTTCACCACCTCACCATCCATCACATCCACAACATCCCATCCACATTCAGCTTTTTGGTATATCCCAACACACTATACTCTTTTTGATCCCTTTTTCGTCGCCCACTTGATAATAAAAGCAGAAAATAATATACGCATTACCTTCACACCATCAACTTTTACAACAAAACATTGTTATGCCATTCTCCAAATCAAGCGTTGTACAGAAACCTTACCAGCTATTTTACAAATACTTTCTTTCTGAAAAATTACCACAATCAAATTTATCAGATCTACAATTCAACACAAATATAAACATAAACATCAATAAATTAAAACATCATTCATGGACTAAAGGTGAGATATTACATTATGGATTCTTGTCTTCAATATTGTTGTTTGTATTCTTCATAAATTCAACTTCGTTCTTGATAAAAACGCCCATTGCATTGTTGTTTACTTTATGCTTTTTGATACCATTAACCTCGCAATTTTTCCTTCATGCATTACCCATTTTCACTTGGCTAGCCTTTTATTTTACTTGCTCCAAAATACCACATTCTTGGAAACCAGCCATTTCCGTAAAAGTTCTACCAGCAATGGAAACAATTTTGTACGGTGACAATTTATCAAATGTGTTGGCTACTATAACAAATCAAGTTTTGGATATTTTAGCTTGGTTACCCTATGGTATATTGCACTTTGGTGCACCTTTCGTTGTTGCAATAATAATTTTTTTGTTTGCCCCTCCAACTGCACTCAGATCTTTTGGATTTGCTTTTGGTTATATGAACTTATTTGGCGTAGTCATTCAAATGATGTTTCCTGCTGCTCCTCCGTGGTACAAGAATTTGTATGGCTTAGAACCTGCCAATTATTCCATGCATGGCTCCCCCGGTGGCTTAGGTAGAATTGACACTTTATTGGGTATCAACACTTACACACAAGGTTTTTCAAACTCGCCAGTTATTTTTGGGGCCTTTCCATCATTACACTCAGGTTGTTGTATAATGGAAGTTTTATTTTTGTGTTGGCTCTTTCCAAAATTGAAAACTGTCTGGTGTATTTATGCCAGTTGGTTATGGTGGAGTACAATGTATTTGACACATCATTATTTTGTTGACTTGGTCGGGGGTGCCATTCTTTCTTTGATTGTGTTTGAATTCACAAGATACAAGTATTTGCCAAAAATAAAGAGTAACAAATTCTGTCGTTGGTCTTACACAGAAGTTGAGACAATTAACATTAATCAGATTGACCCTTTATCCAATCATTACGTTTCCATCAATGGAGAGGAAGATGAGGAAAATAGATTCTACACAAGAATTAATTATTTAAATCCTATTTTCACTACAACCCAACAGCAACAACAACAACAACAACAACAAGCTGAAAATCCAGAATCCTTTGAAATGTCAAGTGTTTCAAGGTCAAGACAACCCTCTAAATCCAACGCTTTACTTGTGAATAACAGGAGCGAAGATGAGAATGATGAAAACGAATCGGCAACTTCGAACTCGCCATCTGTTTTTGAAGACGAAAGCCAACAACTTTACATAGCATCATCAGCCACTTCATTAGAAGATTTAGCATCCTCAACTAACAACCCTGCAATGAAACAGGCAAGAGCAAAGAATTAATTGATTAAAGTATCACACCACGAGTACCACCATAACAATAATGAATTTAGAAAATAACGAATGCTGCCAACAATTTTAGATTTTTACATTTACTCGTTTTTTAGCTTGGTTTTATTACCAATTATAATAGCAGTTAAAATAATATAATAATAATAATATAATAATATAATAATAATAACAATAATATAATGATAATACTAATAATTAATTTCAATATAAATTTTGAATGTTCATGTCGCATTTTTATTGAATAGAGATCTAAACGCAACGTTACTCTGACATGCACAAGACCCACTCTTTGCTATTACAATTATGATTATTTTGTATTGCGCCCCCCTGAATGGGCAACACGATAAACTTTATTTACGATAAACTTTATTTGACACCTGCTTAAGGCAGCACCAGCTAGAGAATTCAAAGTGACCTTGCGTGGTTTTGTGCTTTGTGCGAACTGATGTTTATCAAGACCTACCTCTCTTGGCACAGCCAACCCGCACCCAAAGTGTCAAAAATCGACCTTTTAAGAGAATTATTGTTGTCCAAGAGATTTCCTATGGTTGCAAAAAAATAATCACGAAACTGAACATTGAACGGTGAATGCTGGTGAAATTGTTTAAAATGATATTTAGGTGGGTCAACTTGCAAAGTTGAATCTTTTACAGCTACACAGGATGAAGCTTTGTAGTATTTTGAACGCCATTGTTTTGGCAACTTCAATTCAAGCAACTTCGATTGCTTTTCAGACTAAAGTCCAGTCAAGAAACGAGATTAGATCCGAAAATGACGTTGTTTTTGCTATTGTGGATGCCAGTGCCGGCACTGTCATTACTACTTCTGATGACAAGACTTTAATTTTCATTGATGACGAATCAAAAGATGCTAAAAGTTTTGTTCACCGTGATGGACAATTGTTTGATGCCGATTCAGAAGCAAAAGTTGGAAAATTCCAAGATTATTTCTTTTTGGATACAGAAACCAGAGATACCGTCAAGTTTGAGATCATTGATGATAGTGTGGTTCTTGAGGATGGTGGAAGTCTATTTGTTTGTGACAAATCTGAGCTTTCTTATACAAACCGTGGTAATTGTAATCCAGTTGAATTGAAAATCAAGATTTTAACAAAACCTTTAACAGATGAACCAAAAATCGACGAGCCAAAGATTGAAGATCCAGTTGAAACTGAAGAGCCAATAGCGGAAGATCCAGTTAAAACAGAACCTAAGACTGATGAACCAAAAATTGACGAGCCAAAGATTGAAGATCCAGTTAAAACAGAACCTAAGACTGATGAACCAAAAACTGACGAGCCAAAGATTGAAGATCCAGTTAAAACAGAACCTAAGACTGACGAACCAAAGATTGAAGACCCAGTTACAAAAGACCCAGTTGAAACTGAAGATCCAATTACTGAAGATCCAATTACTGAAGACCCAGTTACAGAGGATCCAGTTAAGCCTGATGACCCAAAGATTGAAGACCCGGTTACTGAAGACCCAGTTACAGAGGATCCAGTTAAAACTGATGACCCAAAGATTGAAGACCCAGTTGAAACAGAGGAACCAATAGTAGCTGATCCAATTACTGAAGACCCAGTTACAGAGGATCCAATTACTGAAGATCCAATCACTGAAGATCCAATTACTGAAGATCCAATCACTGAGGATCCAATTACAGAGGATCCAGTTAAAACTGATGACCCAAAGATTGAAGACCCAGTTGAAACAAAGGAACCAATAGTAGCTGATCCAATTACTGAAGATCCAATTACCGAAGATCCAATTACTGAAGATCCAATTACCGAAGATCCAATTACTGAAGATCCAATTACCGAAGACCCAATTACTGAAGACCCAGTTACAAAAGACCCAATTGAAATTGAAGACCCAGTTACAGAGGATCCAATAACTGAAGATCCAATTACTGAAGATCCAATTAAAACTGATGACCCAAAGATTGAAGACCCAGTTGAAACAAAGGAACCAATAGTAGCTGATCCAATTACTGAAGATCCAATTACAGAAGACCCAATTACAGAAGATCCAATTACTGAAGATCCAATTACAGAAGATCCAATTACAGAAGACCCAATTACAGAAGATCCAATTACAGAGGATCCAATTACAGAGGAT
This sequence comes from Insectozyma chauliodis, assembly GCA_030557115.1. Lineage (NCBI taxonomy): Eukaryota > Fungi > Ascomycota > Pichiomycetes > Serinales > Debaryomycetaceae > Insectozyma > Insectozyma chauliodis. The sequence continues at coordinate 209,549 of JAKTVI010000014.1, read as the reverse complement.
CCAGTTAAAACTGATGACCCAAAGATTGAAGACCCAGTTGAAACAAAGGAACCAATAGTAGCTGATCCAATTACTGAAGATCCAATTACAGAAGACCCAATTACTGAAGATCCAATTAAAGAAGATCCAATTACTGAGGATCCAATTACTGAAGATCCAATTACTGAAGACCCAGTTACTGAGGATCCAGTTAAAACTGATGACCCAAAGATTGAAGACCCAGTTGAAACAGAGGAACCGCTTATAGAAGATCCAACAAATGGATCTACTGACGTCGAAACTGCTTTTAAAATTTCATCAAAAATCGGCGGTAAAGTTGCTGAATTTGCCTCCAACGGAACTCATTTAACAATTTTGACCGGTTCTGTGGTAGAGTTTACTGTTGATGGAGGTTTTTTGAAAATTTCTGACGATGAATTCATTAAAATAGACGAAGCAAGTGGTTTATTATTAGTGGTATCAAAAGATAAAGCTAGCTTTGGTTGGTCATTCCTTGATGGTGAGATTAAATTCGATACTAATGTTGTTGCAAAAAGAGATTTTTCAATTAAATTTAGTGTATGTGAAATTGAAGATGGTGGTTACGTAATTTATGTGGGCGCTGATAATGGATGTGAGCCACTTTCAAAAGTGAATTTCACAATTGTTGAGGATGAGGAAAAATTGCCTTTTATTTCAAGCTTTATATCAGCCTTCCAAACTACTAAACCTGGTCAACAAGAAAGTTCAAGTATCGCACCAGTAACTCCATATTCTAGCGCGGCTTCAAGCGTTCAATATGATGTGGCTATTACATCCGATGAAACGCCAGTTAGTTCATTGGCAACGCAAACATTAAGTCCATCAAGTGCATCAACTAAAGCGAGTGGCTCAAGTGAATCAAGTGAATCAAGTGAAACGAGCCAATCTGGTAGCTCTGATGAATCAATTGCATCAGGTGCATTCGATGCTTCAAGTTCGCCAAATAGGTCAAGCGGTTTATTAGCTTCTGAAACGTCAAATGCAATTCCAATATCAAAAGTTACTGCGAAACCATCAGTTGGATCAACATGGAGCTCAACTGTTTCAACACTTTCAATAACTACTGAAACCGTTGTCACCATAACAAAATGTGACGTCACATGTGAAGAAACTACAATCACTGTTCCAACTATCATCGCCGCAGAAACTTCAATTGAAGCTGCCACATCTGTTGTTACTGATTGTGAAAAAGAAAGTTGCAACGATATGTCTAGAATAACCCTGACGACAATTTCAACGTATTGTCCAACTACTATATCAAAATTGGCTACTACAATTGTTACTCAAGTCACATCAACTATTACAGATTGTGATCATGGTGATTGTGTTGAAAAAGAACTTATTGCAACAACAACTTATGAAACAACAACTTTTTTGACTATTACTATTAGCTTGACTTCAGTTGAAGAAACGTCAACTTCAGCTGACGCCAATACAGAGATGGCTTTGAATGAAATCAGTTCGAATCCGGTTTTGGCTGAATCAGACAAAAACGATGCTATAGTTTACGACGAGGCAGTAGATGAAAATTATGTTGCAGCAGATTTGGAAGATGGTCTTGCAAATGAAAATCCACAAAGTGAACACATTGACGTGGAAAGTTCAACTGCACCTGTTGTTGATGGAAGGGTAGAAGAAGCACAAGTTTCATCAATTACTTCGATTTACGAAGGCGGTGTCGGCAAGATTGAGTATAATTCTTTGATGACTGCTGTGTTTTTAGTTTTACCATTATTGATTTAAAAATGAATTCAAACAGTTCACCAGATAAAAAAATTATCAAAATAGAGTGGTTTTCGAGTTATTAGTTAAACAAATATATATATTTCTATGCTTCCCTTTAACACTGTGTAGAGAAGTAAGTACCGTTGTTAATAATTCTATAATGTTTTAGCATGGGTTAAGCCTGTACTGCGTGGTTTTTGCTGTGTCTAAATAGAGGAAAAAGACATCGCTCATATTTACGAAATGCAATATTAGAGGGAGAAAAAAAATACACCTTCATTATTATTAATCAACCATTCCAACTCTTTCACACCATATCTGAGTCACTCATCAACGATACATACATGAAGCTTTAATTACCAACAACTTTTGAACACTGTATTATTAATCCCTTTAAAACTTTATACATAATCCAAAAAAATAATGAGTAATCAACAACGACCGGCACTTCTGATGTTGCACCATCACATATTCTCACACACCTCAACCCTAAACGAAATAAACAAAAGTGAGACATTGGAACCAACTTTCAACACTACTACTTCAATTTTGAAATCACTTGCATCAAATATTATCTCAAATTTACAATCACGTCTGGTTGAGTATAACGAAATCAACCAAATTGAGAAATTCACACAACACCAAGCTTTTGCTCAGAGGGTGATGGCTACATCTTCATCGTGCGCTTCGATAGCAGCGGTATTAGTTGCAATGTATTTTTTTTTCGCCATTGATCCTAAAAAACTAGTCTTCCGACACCACTTGGTGTTCTTTTTGCTATTTTTCGATTTGCTAAAAGCATGCATTCTACTAATATATCCAACAAGAGTGCTAACGCATACTACTTCGTATTACAATAAAAGGTTTTGTCAAATTGTGGGGTTTTTCACAGCTACATCAATCGAAGGTGCCGATATCGCAATCATGGCATTTGCGGTACACACATATCTACTAATATTTAAACCATCTTTGAACACAAAAGTGAAAAACCTGAATAGAATTGAAGGTGGATTATACAAGTTTCGAATCTATGTTTATTTGCTAAGTTTTTTTGTTCCTTTGATATTAGCAAGTTTGGCATTTATCAATGGCTACGGGTACACATCATTAATTTGTTGGTGCTATTTACCCATGAGACCAGTCTGGTATAGGTTGGTTCTAAGTTGGGTACCTCGGTATTGTATAGTAGTTGGTATATTTGTCATCTACGGGTTGATATATGTTCACGTTATAAAAGAATTCAAAAGCTTAAGTGGTTTGTTTACAAATTTGCAATCTGGCAATCATGGGTATAATGATGAGAATCCAACTTTTTTTTCATCATTCAAGTATTTCATTCTGTCAGTTAAAAATTTGATGTTACCGAAAATGTTTTTCGATGAAGTGGATCCTGTGAAGTCGAAAAACCGTCATGACAATGAGGATGAGGATGACTATGATGACTCTATTGGGTCCATCGATGAAGACTTAGAGGATTCAGCATCAACGGAATGCACAGACTCTCCATTACCTAAGAGTCCGACAAACTATGATAATTCAAATAACCTACATCAGCATAATTTGGAAAATTTTCGAAAACGTCAAAAAATAATTCAAAAACAAATGAAATCAATATTCGTATATCCCTTTGCATATTGTTTGATTTGGTTATTCCCATTCATTTTACAAACTACGCAATTCAATTACGAAGAAAATCATGGGCCTGTTTTTTGGTTGAATTTATTGGGGGCTTTCCTGCAGCCTTTTAACGGGTTTGTTGATTCTTTAGTATTCTTTTATCGGGAAAGACCCTGGAATAACACCGTGATGAAGAATTTCGAAAAAGAACACAAGCAAAGGCTCGACAATGTTATCTTAAGTAATGTTCGACCTAGCCGTGGTAGTGAGACACAAGAATCGGTAATATCAATGTCGGCAAGTGCGAGAATTGCAAAAAATTCTTTAAGTGCAAGCTCTGGTGTAAACAATGTTGCAGAATTTAGTTTAGCGAGACGAATAATGAGCAAATTACGATTTCCATTTTACAAATTACCTTCAGAGCAGAATATCACTAAATTTCAAAACAGCTACATAGACAAAAAATTGTCAAAAGCAAGCCAAACTTTTATGGTACATGAAACTAGTCAACGTAATGGTTTATCGATACCCAGTGGCATCGCTGAAAAATACAGGACTTCGGATCGCAATTCGGTTAGTGCAGGCACCGACCAAAACGAATATGCTCTTCACGATTATTCAAAATTCATATCTGATGACCTTAGTGATGCAAAAGCTGATGCTGGATTAAATTTTGGTAGATTTTCTTTCCAAAAAAATGCTTCCATATCAAGAAAGTCAAGCGCTGTTGGTAATCCGATTTTTAAAAGGTCTTCGATAGTGGAAGACCCAACTAATGTAGGAAGAAATTACAGTGTTTCACAAAGGAAAGAAAGCGGTGGCGTATCACAATTGGAAATTGCAAATGAGAATGAAGAAGATAACAACGATGAAAAGGAATTGGATTTCTTGGAATTCTTACAAAAAGGACCAATGTGAAGGAGTTTATATAAAATTAATATCAAAAGACCTACTTATCATCTTTGCGTGTGAATTTGTGTAATTTCAATCTCTGCGAAGAGCGATTTTTAATCAGTTGCGATTTTGTGTCACGAGACAATTCTTATCACTTAGATTTGATCATCACATATGTGGAGTTGCACATTATGAATTTTTTACAATTACCAATTGAAATCATACACAATGTTTTTCTTTATATAGATAAATTGATCTTAGAGACATTACTAAGTGTGGAGTACTTGAACAAATTTATAATCAATTATTTGTACTGCAAGTGTGAGATCAGTCAGAATACAAAGTACAAAGCATTCAAATCTGTGGCTGACTTCAATAGATTCAAAGCAAGATATAATTTTGAGTATTTTCCAAAGTTGGTGAAAACAAACTCATGGATTCCGGATCTCAATTTGGAGTTAACGCTAGACGGCTCAGTTTCAGACATTGGTAATGTCAAAGCACTTATTTTGAACCAAAAGTTGGAGAGTAGTCTTCCTCACAGTGTAGAGAAATTGGAGATTGAATTTGAAAATTTTAATCTCATACACCCAAACTTGAAGAAACTACATATTTGGAATTGTAATCTCAATTATCTACTGATCCTTCCAGACGGTTTGTACGAGTTGAAATTATTTGGTTTTACAAATCAAGAATTGAAATTACCATGGCAAATCATAGATTTAGAAGTGAAAGAAACAGATACCTATATCAACAAGATACATGAAAATAATTTGAGAAACTTTATATATGATAGCAACCCCACGTATACTGCATTCGAATCCTTCTACCAGTTCAATTTATCCCCTCATATTGAGAAAGTGTCCTTGTCTAACTCGAACATTTCCAGCTTGAATGGAGTTGAAAATTATTTTCATTTGGTAGATCTAGAATTGGTAAACTGCCGAGGTTTAAATTTGTTCAACTCAGATCTACCACCAAATTTAAAGAAATTGACCATTAAATTCAAAAGTCATGCCGTCTCAGTCAACAGAGAGTTAAAACTACAAGAATATCTCATTTTGGAAAAGTGGAACTTGCCAGAAACTCTAAAGGAATTGACTGTTGAAAACCATCCTTTGTTGAAAATCAGCACATTGGTTGAATTTCCGAATTTACGTTACTTGAACATCTCCAATACAGCGGGATTCGTTGGAAATCTACAGTTTTTGAAAATTCCAACGACGGCAAACAAGATCATATTGAAGAATGTGGGGCTTGAAGAAGCACCAATGTTTTCAAAGAGCCCAGTATACTTGGATTTATCAAGAAACAATTTGAAACAGGTTCATCTTGCCCATTTGGTCAATTTGGATTACCTAAACTTACTGCAAAACAATATAACCACCGTTGGCGATTTACCTTCGCGGTTGCATATATTAAACCTACATAACAACCCAATTCACAATTGCACCATTAACCACTCGCTATTTAGTTTATCGGTCTCGGGTGAAAATGTCCAGATGAAAAACGTACGACATTTGGAAATGACCCACAATTCAAACCGTTTTGTAAATGCTTTGCCTAAAAATTTAGAAAGCTTTCACATCCACCATCAGTTTTATGGGAAAATATCATTCGACAGTGATTTTTTCAAATTACCCCCATACTTGACCACCCTCGTTGTACTCAATGCTGTGATCCCCGTCGATGCAAAGTTCCAGGTTCCTCGGTGCTGTGAGAAGATTGTCATAAATGCGAATTGGAACAAAACAAACATTAGAAATTTGTTTCACAGTTTAAGTGATTGCACCAACTTAGTGGAGCTAAGCTTAAGCGGTGGACTCGTGCATCTGGTGGATATATCACCTTTGCCAAACCTGATTGAAAAGTTAACGATGAAAAATTTGAAGCTTCGAAATGTATTTGGACGCTTTCCAAACCAATTGATTCACTTGAATTTAGAACAAAATCTAATATCAAATCTTGATGTTCCAAATGTCGAGTTCTTGGATTTAAGTAAAAACAGTTTATTTCATTTAGACAATTTTGATTTCAGTGGTTGTGTTAGACTAGAAGAAGTTAGATTAGACTTGAATCCATTAGAAGTTGGCTATAATTTTTGAGACACTTTGTTCATCTCACATGGTTATACTCAACTCGTTCATATAACGTTTCAATAAATCATTCAATGTAAAAATCTTAGATTCCATTTCTCTTATTTCAGTTTCAAAATTCTTCTGTAAAATTTCGGTTTCATTCTGTAAGGTCAAGATTTTGCTCATTTGATTTTTATGTTCCTCGTTCCTATTGGCCTTCTCAGCCATTATCTTGTTGAATTTTTCACTCGATTCATTTAAACCTTTCTGTAATACTGATATTTTCTTTTCGGATTGTTGAATGATATCCTTCAATTTTTTATTTGTTTTGTTCAATTGATTTTTAAAAATTAGAATTTGATTGTTCAAGTCCTTCTCTTGATTACTCAATTTGTTAAAATTCTCAGCTTGTTTTTTATTTTTTAATTTCTCCGATTCCAAGTATTTAAAAGTATTAAGTAAATCTTGAGCCAAACGTATTAAATCTTTGATTGAAATTTCATTTATTTGAATAGAATTTATTGTCTCACCAATGTTGTTGTAGCTCAGATTCAATTCCTCATATTTGTTAGTTAGATTTTTATACTCGATGCTTAATTCTTGGATAATTTTATTTAGTAGCACAACATCAGTATCCAAATACTGTTTCAAATTCTCGACCTCTTTTTGAAGATCCTGATAAACAAAATCAAGATCATCAAATTTCTGGATTAAGTTTGATTTTTCTATTTTGTAATTATCATATTGTTTTGTTAATTTCTCCTGATTGATTTTCATTTTCTTCAATTTACTTTCTAGTCTGTTATTGAATGCATTGGCTTGCTGTAGATTAGCCCTTTCGTTATCATTCTCATCATAAAGCAAATTTTTATTTAACTTTTCAATTTCAATCATACTAGCTTCATTTTTGGATGTTAAGGATTTAATCTGATCCGAAAGTGATTCTGATACATTGGCTAATTTCTCAAATTTGCCACTTTGAGCTTCACGAAACCTAGCATAGTTAATGAATGCACTCAACAATCGTCTGATTCGTAGAGGGTCTGGTCTTGCGATGTCGTGGAGGGTTAAATCGTAGACACCAATCGACTGAAAAAATTGAAACATATATCGATGCAAAGTTAATAAATTCAAAGCCGGTAATGAAATGTTTTGCTCATCATCATCAGCGTCTTCTTTTTTGCTCAACTCTTTGCTTTTCTTACGGATTGTGCCCAAAGGTATACCCATAAATGTATCTAATATTTGCTCGAATAAGCTAATCACAAAATCTGATGAGGGTTTATTTAATATTTCTTGTGTTACAGTAAAATCTAATTCTACTAAACATTCCGATATCTCTCTAATGTCGAGGTGTGGAAACGCGTCCTTCTTCATCCTTGTAGGTTTGGAGTTTGATGAAGAGATCATATTTACCTTTGTTTTGGTTTTTACCACTTCTTGACAGATCACGTGTAAAATAGATAATACTGAAAAAAATACTGCACAAGGTGTTAAATCGTTCAACAGTCGTCTAAAAGAATAAATTGTCATCAAGTTGATCAACAAATCCTATCATATTAACGTCACTGTTTCTTTGATTAAATCGTTTCAAGTACAAAAATTATAAAAAGCTGAAATGAATTCTAATTCCAATCAAGCTGTCGACAGATTCAGGGTCGCAAATAGTCGTCTTCCAATGTTCTGTTATCCCGCGTATTCTTTTTCTTTAGTGAATAGATGTGCGTATGACCAACACAGATACATACAGACCCATCTCGATGAAAAATTTCAAGATTTAGATGAACAGTATGTCTCAGACGATGATACTATTGGTCACTACAAATATTTATCGTCAATTTTTGCAAGGCTCAGTGGCAATGAAAGATACCTTTTGCGAAAGGTCGATTTCGATGAAAATGTGCCTGAAGAGTACAGGGAAATTGCACAATTGCAGATTGAAGAAGTCGGTATATGTTTGAGGAATATATTGGTTAGACATGGTAGACTTAGTGCTATGTCATTTTATTGTTCAAGCTCCGAATCAGTTGATTTATACGCTATTACAGAATATTTCATTAAATTTGCTACTAATAATTGTCGAGAATTAATTAAAGCTGATATATTTGAAACGTTTCATATCCTTAATAACCTGAAATCTCTCGACAGTTTATTTGCTGCTCTTTGTCGTGAACCTAGCCCTTCAGATCCAATAAAGCTTTTCATGGAGTCAGGACCACGAGATTTATTATTGGTTGCTTCTAAGATGAAAGCGTGGAACTGCGAGAGTTTTTTTGACGCCATGTTCCATTTATTTTTGAAATTTTCGGATCATCTTGTTAAAAATGACTTTGATCTTTCAAAGTACAAGAAATTTACAGGCGCAGATATCTTTACGAAAACGAAACTTTCCCGTCATTACGAACAAGATTGCAAGAATTTTAAAGAGAGAATGAGCAAGCGTGCTGCTAGAAAAGCTTCATTAAAAAATAAAATAGCCAATATGGGGGGCTTTTCGTCGTTTAATGAACAGGGAAATTGTGTGAATGGAGGCAGAATAAAAAAGAACAAAAAAGGCAAACGTAGTTAGTATTGAAATGGAAATTTACAACATTCTACAAAGTTTTGCAAGAAAGCCTCCTAGCGTAAAAATGAATAGATTTAAAAGATTTTTTTGAATATGTTTTAGTTTCCTCTGTCAATTGTTAATGTACAAATAGTGGTGACATGGGTACGGCTGCTAAAATATTTTGCTCAATTCTAGTTTCAACTGTTGAAATCGAGATCATTTGTTAGTACAATCGATACTAAAATGTATGATTGGCCACCGAATCAACGTGAATTGTAAAAGATAATTATGAGTGTGGAAGCAATAATTCGGCTTACATACAAAAGAGCAAACCGTTTGATATTTCGTAAATAAGACTAAAAACTGGTAGATGTTTAATTTGGTTCAGTATAACGCTGGGTATCCAAGAGGGTATAAGCAACAGATAAGAAATCTGTAATTTGTAATACATCGTAACTTCCATGGAGTTGAAAGTGTTCGTAGGAATAACGTAAAGTATACTTGTAAACAAAGAACTCGAATTCAGTGAACAACAATTATTAACATTACCATTTAAATAAAAGTTGAAAATGGTTTTATTCGACTTAAGTCTCGAAAAGTAACAACTGAATTATACAATGAAAAGGGTCATCGGCTAAAATTGTAAAGAAATCAAGAAACATAAACTGCAAACGCTTAATGGAAATAGCTGATCAAAGCCTAAGGTTTGAAACAGTTTATCCTAGCAATCTCTAATAAAAACAATACTTATTTCTATCAATTTATGTTCCACACATGTCATACTATTTCATTCTTTATCTTGAAATTGTGGCTGATACATTATTCGACTAATCAAATTAGCAAAATTTTAATTTTACAGAATTGATGTTGAATCCATACTAAAACAAAGCATAAGGTAGTTCGTGCAGTAGAGAAACTAAAAGACAAGAGCTAGTTTCACAATAGATTGTATTCGAAAATGAGCATTGATGACGTTTTACTGCCTCTGTTTTTAAAACAACCTATCTGCGCTAACTCAGCAAGTTGCAAATCGAGTCTAAAAAAATAAACTGAAACTGTAAGAAATCGGAACTGAGATTCACATTGTAATACAGAAATTGCTTGAGGTATTTTCCTCCCGTTTAAAGAGCCACTATAAACAACTTTAGATGTACTAAGCATTTTGTAAAGCCATCCTGGAGAAATGGAACCAACGTAAACCGAGCATAACGAATTGAAAATCGTACATGTGTCGCGTAAAAAAAAAAAAAAGGAAGTGTCTACGGATCCGATAACTGGAGTTTTAAAAATACGCCCCACAAAAGTTAACGTAGTGCACAAGGAAAAAAGATGTACACCTCGGTGTTGATAATCAGGGGCATACTTAAAAATACTCCGAACTTGATACTCATACAATTTGACAAACCTCTATGCAATAGCGGAAATAAAGCCCGACAGGTAAAATTCGATTTTACGTATTGCTAAGAAGTATTGGTTAGAAGTCTATAATCGTAAGATGAGTTCTTATTTTCAACTGAAAACACGTTAGCCAAGGACCAAGTCTGTTTTTCGAGGGTATCGTCAAAAGAAATATAGACTTCTTGGGTGTTGGTGCTTGTAATGACTAAGATTATGATGGGTTGAAAACAATAAGGCGGGTTATAATTTACGGCTGAACAGGTAAACGTTTGTGGTGGTGAAATTTTCAGTACTTGGTAGTGTCGCGGAACTATGAATGTGACTTTTTAACATTTTGCAACAATTACATGTTTTAGACGTAGGCGTAAAACGAGGAGAAAAATCACAGTTTATTGGAGTCATGGATAATGACACTTGTAGTAGATCTCCGTCGCTAGTTATGAATTGCCTAACTGTGCTTCATGTCTGATGGCTAATTCACCCACTTTAAAATTCATAATAAACAATAACCTGAGATTTGGTTTTTTATTTGCTCCAGCTTTTGAACGCACGTAAAACATTTTATGGAAAAAAAAAAAAAAATTACTATTTAGGAAAACCTTGGTGGGATCCGGAGTTTTTGGAGACGTGATTTTCGCAGCTAGTGAAAATTAATTTTCATACTGTTAAAAACAGACGTAGCTTCTTCATCAAATGTTGAATACAACACTTTACAAAATGGTTTTATAACATAGAAATCATAATGAACAGTTGCTCCATTTCAAAATTTGGAGAACAAATAGCAAATGAGAAAGGCCGATTTTTTTTTTCTCTCACTTATTGGTGGTTTGATTTATCATCGGTTGTTTTTGCAATATATTTTAGTTGTGCTGGGTGACTCAGTAATCATTTCGGATTGAAGGATCTTTTACGGTGAATTTTTTTTTTTTTTCTTCGATGGAAAGAAGTCCGAAATTTGCACTTGACACAAATTGCATTTCGGACATGTATCAATTTTTTAAGCTCGGTTCTTTCAATAAGCTCAAAGCATGATGTTTATATAACACACTTGAGTTCTTACAATCATAGCTACACCAGCTTTACAATTTGAGAGTAGCAGAGCTTTTGAATTGATGAGCAATACTAAACAATAAATAAAAGCGTAAATCAAGCTAAACTTTACTAAAAGAGAATTTTTTTTTTTTCTCAGTGGTTCCGGTATTTTCCTAGGAAGTGTTATAGTCTTCTGAGTGTAAGTACAAAATAATTTTAGCCTCGTACAGTTTGTGACACACCCACATTGATTCTTACTCTTGTTGTGGTTAGTTTATCATCGGTTGCATTTTCACTTTCACACTTTAATATTTTTCACAGTTTTCCATCTTGTATTCGCTTGACTACTAATTCGCCGATATTATATAACATTTCTCATATATATATACTATTATTTCCCCCACCTTTTTCTTTATCAGTACTTTCATTGCTGCAAAATCACCTTACATTACAACACACATCATGTCTGATTTAATTTCTTACTCGATAATGAATTCACAACCACGTATAAACCAGTGTAGTATGACATCCAAGCCTAACTTTATACTACCACCTTTGCATTCATCCCAACACCAACAATCCTTTGTTGTGTTACCTCCAATAAATGACTTTTCCCACTCAATAAATACTTCGTTTCCACACCAAAAACTAACTGAGTCCAACTTGTTAAAATTTGAAACCACTAGAAATACCCACGGTTTGGGTTTATTATCAAGCGCAGTTTTATATGAACAAAATTCTCCTGTCAAATTTCAAAGTGAATCCCCTTCATTAACATCTGCATCATCTGTATCGTCATTATCAAGCCCAGCCACTCCAGAATTATCTCATAACATCATACATGAACAACCACCAACACACGAAAATTCTCCACCTTCTAAAAGAAGACAAAGATCGGGTCCTTCTTGCGATTCATGCAGAATAAGGAAAGTCAAATGTAACGCTGAAATCTCGATAATATCAAAAGATATAAACGAAGTCACTGCTCAATTGAATTTATCTTCTTCCGAGGAGAAAAAACTAATAGAAGAATCTCAGTTAGAATTGGAGAATAACGAATACACAGTTTTGCTCAATAATAGCAAATACATTAAATTTAAGAGTTGTAAATCATGCAATTGTAAAAACTTAAATTGCAGTTTTTCAAAAGGTTTCACCAAAGAAGACATTATGAATAACAAAAAAAATAATTCACTTGCTGGTTCAAAGAAAATTATAAAAAAGAAAACAAACGAACAATTAACACTTGACAGTTTGAGAAAGTCAAGTTGTAATTCATGTAGGAAAAGAAAAGTCAAATGTGTTTTCAATACCGTTTTAAACAAATGTGAAGGCTGCAATAAGAAAAACAGTGATTGCATTTACGATAAAAGCAAAAATTAAGATAAAAGTCCACTTCAATTCTTGACACTCATAGTTTAAATTATACGCATTATTTATTAATTAATCTGGTTTATGTTCTTAGCTACATAACTGTATAATTCTTCCTGACTCTCTCTGTGTTTGCAATAAAATTCAGGGTGATCGTAAGGCGAAAACACAGGCGGTTGCGTCATTCCTGTCTTAATTGTGGAATAAGTACTTGATGTACTAGTTTCTTCGATTGGTGTTACATCAAAATAATGCATAGCGTCAAATTGCACAGTGGAAGAAATCAATATGGGAGGACCCACATCTTCAACATTGTATTTTTTGATGTTTTTCTTGTTCTTGAACAAGTCTTTAACGATAGTAAAATCTGTTTTTAAAGTTTCGACTGCTCGAATGCAAGGATTTGACATTTGTGCTTAGATTGAATTTGGTTGCACAAATGAAAAAATCATCTCAGCTTAAATAAAAAAAACGGCTGCAACAAACTGACCACTTAGTGCAACCAAGAATTGAATAAGCTGGAGTCAAGCACAGTCCTGTGATTCGTGTTAGCTTTGTGACAGGTATTGTTAAGGACAATCAGATCTAATCTGATTTTTCTTATTTTAACACAACAATAAAGAAAATTGCGTTTCTCAAAAAGCGCAAACACTAAATTAAGTCTGCTACCTATGACTCTACTTGTGGTTTTTTACTGGATCAAAGTTGATGAAAGGAATAATGTGAGTGTTTCGACGTATAGTTTTATTATGGTAGATGCACTGAAATGGTACTAAGGTTCTAGTTTGGCAAATCTTAGACCAAATCCTACTATTTTCAGCTCAATTCTCAAATTGCATGCATTGAACTCCTTATTTGAACTCGCAGCAATCAACCTAGCTCAAACTTGGTAATTACGACAGAACATTGCCCTAGAAGTATTCAAATGTCAAGTAGTTTATAGAGTTCTCCCAACTTGCAAATTTTTAAATTTACGTCACCCGCTTAAAGTTGTCTGGTTCTTTTTTTCAAGCAGGACCAATCATACTCTCCGTGCATGCGTGGACTATAGTTGGTGGCAATAATAGTTGGTGGCAATAATGATTTTGCATCAGATCGATTGATCTCGAATGCAATTATTTACAACAATTGAGCTGTAAGGTATGTTTTTTTTTTTTTCATGTTTTCAATATTGGATGCGAACGATCTTAGTAATCTATCCAAGGAGAAAGGTAGAGACCCACCTGAATCCATACAAAAAGACTTCAACCAAAAACAGGTGAAAATAAACAATATAGTCGGAACACGGTTTAGAAGCAAAAATGGTTGTTTTAATTGTAGAAAACGAAAGTAAGTAGTATGCATTGAAAAATAATATCTTATTGGTACTAACTATGGAAGAAAGAAATGTGACGAAACTCAACCAACTTGTCTAGCATGTCTTTCGCGAAACCAGACATGTCTACGGCCTGCACAAAAAACAAATGATTCAGCGATACTGAAGTCGGTTTCGAGTAGAAATAAAGCACTTGAATTGGAACCGTGTTCAAATATGAATGATTTAAAGGTTACAATGGACCAGGACCAGTTGGAAGAAGAGACCATGGACGATGTCGGGCATTTGAACATGAACATACTTACAAACGATCATGTGACATCCATGTCTATACTAGATGAAACTGGTCAATTTTACTTACAATATTTTCAATCAAAAGTTTCGAAATTATTAGCATTATGCCCCGATGAGTCAAATTATTATGCCAAAATTTTTATTAAATATTCCACATTTGAAACTTGCATAGCTGATGTTTTGGCTGCTTGGGGTGGATTGTTCTTCACTGGTGATAGTGATCGAGCCAGGCGCTATTTTGAGACTGGTTTAATATTGCTGCAAACTAGGTTCAAGAATGTGGATACAACTGATGTTTTAAGCTTCTTTTGTTTCCACATCATTCGAATGAACTATTTAATATGTACTGGCGATTTGCTTGAATGGAAAACACCATTTAAATCGTGCATCAAATTGGTACAAGATCATGGAGGTGTTGAACTGTTGATTGTGGATCACGAATCAGATGATTTGACGTTTTTCCTAATGAATCTTCAATTTCATGATATTCTAAATTCTGACAGTTTTGTGAATGGGACAGAACTTGATCACAATCAACATCTCGATTTAACGGATTATGGCTTGGATCCTTTGCAAGGCTGTTTGAATCCGATTCTTTTAGTAATGGCTAAGCTCATCAATGCCAAAATCTTCATTAAAAATCAGAAAGAATCAATCATACAAAACCCAATTCAGTATCATAACATTGTTGAGCAGAATTCAGACTATATACAAGATTTAATTAATACCTGCCAGCCCACAAACCATATACTGGATGATCACGAAAAACACTTACACTATTCTTTGTTTGAGTTGTATAAGAATACCTGCCGATTATTGAATTTTTTGTACATTGAAAACCAAGCTCCACCCTCTACAAAAATTCAGATCTTGCTATATAAGAACTTACAAATCATTGAACAATTGATAGACTCCAAAATGAAAATTTTGATATGTTATCCTTTGTTGATATGCAGTGTCGCGAGCTATATCAAAAGAGATCGTGACACGATCTTAAACTTGTATGGAAAAATCATCAATGTTATACGAACAGTCAAAAACGCCCGCATGATCTCACTAGCTGTATGGGAAGCCAATCCGGATGGGTTTTTGATTATCGACTGGGGCCAAATTTGTATGGATAATGGGTGGAATTTTTGTATCTGTTAGGTGAATTGAAGGATGCAATTTTATTGGAAGTTAATGGTATATATCAGAGGATCTGTTAGTATATTGGACATGTTTAATATAAATTCAAACTTTGATCACCTCAAGTTGCGATTAAACATCTGCTGAAGCTATTTTGGAGAAGTTTATGCATATGTATCATTCTTGTTTCTTTACGTTGAAACTGTTTCACAAAAAGCCGAAAACACTTTATCAACGTTGTGGTAGTACTCTTGCCTAAAATATGATTATTTTATTAACAATTTCAGCCGTTAAATAATGAACTTTAACTACGGAATCTTTTTAATCACACCTAAGATAATTTAATGTGTGAAAACTAATGTGGCCCTACGTATGTTCCATTTTTACGGGTCTTAGGCGGCTGTCAAACACTCAAACATCAACAACATAACTCAAAAGGATGGTCAACAGGGTATGAAGATTCGATATTCTACTGTAATATTTAAAACTAATTGAAAAATTTCAATTTTAAAAAGGGCTAATATTACACTATGTGGTAAATCACAAAAATGCGGGAAGTATATCGCAAGGACTACAAACTTAAATTTGAAAGCATCGGTTATGTTCAATTCAATATTGAAGCATTGGTTAAATTCAGTTTCATATTAAGGCATTGTTATTTTTTTTCAAATACCTGTTTGATAGGTGATATTATAAAAGATTTGTTTTCTTATTTAGTTTCAAACAACACAATGAAAACTGTTCAAAAAGTAGTTCATGTAATGCTAATGCAAAATCAAGGTATTCTATGTACTAAATGCCGTACAGCGTTCAAGCGACCAACTAGCTCTGATGTTTTATGCCGCGTGGCTTAAAAAAGCTTAAATAGAGGAGAGATAGAGTTCTGTCTAGCAAAAAAAAATTTTATTGAGATGCAACTTGACCAAGAGTATAAATAACTTTTGCTTTTCTCTAATTACCAGAACAGTAGCAAAAATGATTATTGGTTATACATTAAAGAAAAATGTCTGATAGATGAAATTAGCTCAGTACCCCACATTAGTATTGTCCCCGTGTATCACAGCATAAAGTTTGAAAGTATTAGGACAAAGCTTTTTGCAGCTGGATGAAATTGAATCAGGATACTGTGTTCCGTATCAACAACAATTAAGTTTATCTAACGTGATAAACTTGATCCAATAGTTTACGTAGAAATTTCTAGCTTCAAGCTAGTCCTTCAAACTAATTTTACAGCTTCTGGGATGAGCTAGGCTAAAGCGGCAAAGTGTCTCAGAAAATATATTAAACGGGTACAAAACTGGTGCGAGGTACGGAACTAAAAACTACGTTCTATCAGACATCTCCTATTGATGCGTTTCAGATACTTTTGGTGTTTGTATCATTTAAATTAAGAATTATCTGGGTATCCAAGTGAATTCAGGGTTCAAGCTGTGACTTTACATCGCTGTACAATAGCCAAAATAAAATGAATGTCAGGTAAAGTAAAGTTAGTTAATACTTTTATGGTAGCAAGTTTGAAAGAATCTGAAATTAGTGTCAAGCACCGGCATCCTTTTCACCCTGCGTAAGTATAGTGGTTGTATCGGGGAGCTGAACCAGCAAGTGTGACTTACCTTGTGCGTGAGTTTCTGGTTTATGAGGTAACTGACGAAACTTATTGGTTTGTGCACATGCATCACATTCTGCTGAACAGCGAGTCTATGAATTTAACATCTTTAGTAACAACTACTTTTGAAGACGCGATATGATACAAAACATAGGCATAGTCATTAGACGCATATCCTAACACAATACATTTGGCCGCATCTGGTTCAAACTTAGAACGATATTGAGCTGGTATGTGACCGTACGCCAAACAATCAAACGGATGAAATCTTTTATACTCAGGCGACTTGTTAAACCAGCGTTCATATGGTGTATATCCAGATAACGATGCTGTAGTTATAATATTGAGAATTTGCACAGAACACAAGGCTGCATAAGAGCAGAAGTTAATGGAAGACCCAGCTGAAACAACAATAATCTACCTTTATCCTCAACGATTCCAATGCTTCTTCCAGCTGCTCCATTTTGGTGAGAAGTATGTGGAATTGTGGTTTCTTGTGTGAAACATAGTTTCATCAGACCCCTGAATCATAGTTTTTTAAGTATTAAATCTTACATATGATTCTCATCTATCACATGTGGACAAGATTACATTTATTTCATTTATTGACTCATTCATTTTATCAATTCTTTCTTTGTTTAATAATTTGTTGAACAAACACCTGAATTCATTTAATCCAAGTAGTTTGTTAATCATATCGGCAATATTTTCCTAATCCTCATAAAATGTCTGTATTTTATTGTTGACAAATTCACCTCCATTATCAGACCTAACGATAGCAACCTTGTATTTTTCAATATTAAAATGACGTTCCATTTGGCGAATGAATATATCAAGCACAGAGCCACTTGACTTTTTTGCTGGATCGGATAACAGAATTTCATTTTAGAAAAGTCATCCATGAGTACCAACAAATAGTTATTACCGTCAACACTTGGTTCACCAAAAGATCCTGCAACATCAGCATGAATTAAGTATAACGGAGCTTGTACCTGAGTTCTTGCTGACTTGTGAGGCAACTGACGAAAACTTTTAATTTGAGCACAGATATCGCACGGCTTGTTCAATTCTTCGTTTGAAAACGAAATGTTGGCTTTTTCTAACATTTTTCTAAAGTTTTCAGGGCTTGGATGACCAAAGGCCAAGTGGAGCGTAGTAACCGATGCAGCATGGATCAGCTCATCTTTGACCAATGGAAGTGTACATTGTATCATTGAACCATATTTACCAATAACACTAAGAGTTGAATGAGCCAACAACTTATCATTCATCATAAGATATTCACCAGGTCTAATAAACGATTTTGGGTCCATAAGACTGAACTTAAGGTCAGGCGCATAATCCGTGTAATGTAAGCTAAAAGTACCTTCAATTGTTTTAAGCTTGACAGTGCCATGCTAAATAACATAAAGGTATCGTTAGCAATGTTTAGATTGTGTAGTTGTAGCTGCATCTCCTTGAGTAGGAGAAGTAGTGATTTTCTGAGAAGCCACGAATTATAATATATCATTGTTGTTTATTCAAACTAATCATTTTAATCTCAATATACAATGTTTAAACTAATTGATCCTTAGAATTCCTAATTTAGTACTCATTATTGACTGTTAAGTATTATTCCAACTATTAGTTATTATTTATAAGTGTTTTATTATTATCAACAAGCAACTTCTATTTCCCGTATTGAAAAGACCATCCATTTGACGAACAAACGTTATCAACAATGTTGCAACTTGACTTTTCCGTTTGATTGAATAACAGAAACGCACATTTGTGAAATCATACTTGAGTATAAGCGGGATTCTCACTAAAAGCGTATATCGACTAAGTGATTCTGGTGAGCGACCTGAAAAACCCCCTGTGTGGTCTAGCTATGATCTTGATATTTATACAATATAGGAAATTCTTATTCAAATACCGCGTTGTATTCGCCAATATATCATTTAATCTTGACTGATGTTAGTAAGATGAACCTTCCGATTAGTTTATTATCAAGAGTGTATCCACTTATTACATTCGATGTATCCGTAATAATATTGAATGTATTTGTGGTGAATGAGCTGGCTTGAAGTATCAATGAAATTATTGTATGGAGCAGAACTCAAAAAATTATGCTTTCATATAATTCTAAAAGTTTTCGAGGCTTCGGTAAATATGAATTGAGGACTACCTAGACTAACAGTCACAAAAGATTGAGGTTAGTGAATAAATAATATAAGGAATGGTAATTACTCCTTTCAATGGTTCCATCGGTTAAGGAGTCTACCGTATATTTAAAACTAGTGAGAAACTTACAGGCGGTTATGCTCCAGACCTATTTTACAGATGATCCTGCAAACAAATTCCACATTAAATTTAATAATAGTGGCATTCGTCTAATCTCACTCATTGGTTCGAAAGATGAGGAGATCCTAATTGTGGCAAACTTATCTGCAAGCTACAAACGGTCCAGATAACACAAATGTGCTCCCAAATTTACTTAAAATACTATCGAAAAGGCCGCTACCGGTTTAATTGTTGGTTCATGAT
This sequence comes from Insectozyma chauliodis, assembly GCA_030557115.1. Taxonomy (NCBI): domain Eukaryota; kingdom Fungi; phylum Ascomycota; class Pichiomycetes; order Serinales; family Debaryomycetaceae; genus Insectozyma; species Insectozyma chauliodis. The sequence goes on along the minus strand of JAKTVI010000014.1, from coordinate 189,996 downwards.
TCGTTAACTAAAAATCGGTCTATAGTTTGTTTAGGAACTTCGCTGGTGTGTGGATAAGCGCATAGTTACGAATGCCGCATTAAAGCGCTGTAAAAATATCATCAAACAAACACCAGTCTTTCTCAGTCCAATTCACCAATTAAGATCTTAGAAACCATTCTATTCCACAGCTCCTAGATGTCAAAGAAAAAATGAAGGATATTGAATTTTTTTTTCACAATAGTGCAAAAAATCGTATTCTTTCTCAATCGCCTTTTGGGATACCAGATCAAATTTTGAAAATTGTTGGTGCTTGCAAACTCTAATAACTAAGTCTCTCCGTGAAGCGTGGAATCTTAAAAATTTCACGTGTCTAGTATTTTACAAACAGTGATCCTTTTTCAGCCATTGACAGATGAGATCACTAAAGGGTAGATTTTTCATAAAGACATGTAGATTAATTGCATTAAACTTGGTGTATAATGCATATTTTTAACAGACACTTGGTTGTACATATGCCAATTTTGATTGTAATTGAGATTCTGAAATCTGTGCGAAAGGTGACTGCAAAAGAAATATACTTATTCGATGCACTTGCTAAAATCGCTCATACAGTCAACAGTAGACATACGAATACTATGGTTTTCTGTACTTCTCAGAATGGCCAGTTACGGTCTCACTAATCAAGTGTTGACATTGTATTTAAAATCAATTGATATTTCTGAACAAAAGATTGGTCTATTCATGACCCTAACCTTGATTGGAGACACCTTGATATCATATTATTTGACGTGGAATGCTGATAAGATAGGGAGAAGAATAGTCATGATCATAGGCACTTTAATGATGATTGGCTCAGGAATTACGTTTGCAATGTTTGAAAATTTTTACATTCTTTTGCTAGCTGCTATTGTAGGAGTGATTTCCCCTTCTGGAGATGAAACTGGTCCATTCAAATCAGTCGAAGAAGCTTCAATAGCTCACTTAACTCCACATAATCATAGACCAGAAGTCTTTGCTTTTCATGGATTGTTTGCAACAGCAGGAGCCGCATTAGGTCTGTTGATTGGAGGTACATTGATTGATTATTTGCATGACAAGTTGGATTTGGAAATAATTCTATGTTATAAGATCATATTTTTGGTTTATTCAGGAGTTGCGTTTATCAAGTTTGTTCTCATGTTTTGGCTATCCAACAAATGTGAAATAAGCTCGGAAAACACAAGATTATTAGAAGATGAAAGCAAGACCACTTTGTCAGATACCGCGAAATACTATTTACCACGCTTGATGTGTATATTTATGCTCGACTCGTTGGGCTACGGATTCATGCCTTCGGCTTGGATTGTTTACTATCTCAAAATTACATTCAAGCTAACTGCCAGTGCTCTAGGATTTTTGTTCTTCTTAACGAATCTGGTTGATGCGTTTCTGTCCTTGCCTTCAGCTTATTTGGCAAAACTCCTAGGCCCAGTGAAAGCAATTTTGTTTACTCAAATCCCTTCCGCAGTATTCTTTGCTAGTATACCGATTTTCAGTACCTATACCCCGGTGGCAGTGCTACTTTTATTGTATTATACCACTACTACAATGGATGTTGTACCTCGCCAAATACTTTTGACATCAATTATGCCAACCGATGAAGTAACAAAAGTTTTAGGATTAGTCAATATCGGTAAAACCTTTGCCAGATGCGTCGGACCACTTTTCACAGGTAAGTTGGCATCAATCAATAAACTTTACGTCAGTTTCTTTATAAATTCAGTATGTGTTTTACTTGCCGATACAATTTTGACATTCAATTTTTTACAACTCGACTCGATAATATTAGACAAACAAAGTGTAGACCATGATATATAATTACGCTATAGACACATCTAAATATAAAATCCCTCCAATTAGAATAACATATCTAAAGTACAACAAACACATAAAGCTCCGAGACATGCCATTAAACAAGTTTCGTTATTACTGGATCTCTGTTGTTGCACATACATGGGCTGTTGTTGTTGGTAGTAACCACCTCCTTGTTGTGGGTACCCCTGTTGTTGGTAACCACCACCACCGTACCCCTGGTTGTATTGTGGTTGATAACTTTGTGGAGGTCCTTGACCGTACCCTTGTTGGTGATTGCCCCCTAAAAATCCTCTATCTTGGTTCTGCTGATTATACGAAGGTTGTTGCTGAGGCACATATGAGCTGCTGTTATTGTTATAGTTTGGAGGTGCACCTGATGGAGCATTAAAGTATTCGTTCTTTGACATGGTTATTATGTAAAATTATCCGTTTAAGATTGTTGCATTGATTTTTTCTTCGGCCCCAGGTCATATTTGTGACTGATTATGTGCATCAAAAGTTTACACGTGACTACATCACGCATAACGTATAAGCCTTTGTTTCCACCAAGAAAAAAGTAGCTGCAAAACAGTAATTATAAATTCGTTAAATTATTATATTTTGATATAAATCAGTATAAATATACAAATTTAGGGTTTCTATCACCTAGAAGTAATTGCTCTCTTTCGGGTAGAGCTTCAAATTTCTGTTTATAAGCATCGGTTTTTTTAACTTTATTTAGTCTGTAACAGACTAAAAAGTATGCAATTGCGCAAATCATTGAAAAGCAGACAGCGGCAATTGAAGTTGACAAACCTGGTTTGTAAACTGGAGCGTCTTTACTTAAAAAGATAAATGTTGCGATGATACCACCAATGTTTCCAAACCCAATTTGCCAAGCTGTTCCCACAGATTTTCGTATATGAGAACCCATATTCAACAGGGAAGTACAGACTAATACCGGCATAGCTGAATACAATCCAGAAGCAGCAAGGAAACAACCTCCGTATCTAACATGAGGATTCTCCGTGGCACCTAAAATCATAGCTAAACCAATTATTGCAAATATTGAGCATCCCATGAGAAATGGAAGTCTTCTCTTGGTTTTATCTGACAAGAACGCAACGATGTTTATAACTCCAAAAGAACAAACCCAAGGATAAACAGAGTGCTGCTGGGCTGCTACGGCAGTATAACCCATTTCTTTAATGATGGTAGCTGCAAAATAAGCATAACCATATGAAGGTATAATTAATCCAAAGTAAGCTAAAGCTGGCAACCAAATTAACCAGTCTTTGAAACATTTCGCAACGTCACCCAAAGTATTTTTAACTTCAAAAGCGGATGAGGTACCACTCAAGATTTCCAATTTTGTTTTTAAAAATTTTCTTTCATTTTCATTAAGAAATCTGGATTCTTCTGGGAAATCGGCTATTAGAAAAAACAAAAATATAGCACAACCGGCACTGATTGTTCCTTCAATAATGAAGATCCATTGCCAACTAGCAATACCGTATTTCATGTCTAAATCATTGATTCTATAAGCGATGGCTCCTGATGCAGCACCGGCTAATGCCGTACAGGAAAAAAAACCTGAAAACCTACGCTGACTTTCAGCCTTGCTATAATATGTTGATAATAAGTAAAAAATTGATGGAAATGTAGATGCCTCGGTTATACCTATAAGAAACCTACAAGCAACCAACCCTCCAAAATTCTTTACAAACCCCATACCTATTGATATAACACCAAATGAAAATACCAATGCGGATAACCATATATGAGGCTTTATAATTTTGATTGTATAGTTTGCGAGAACTTCGAAGAAAACATAAGGTACAAAAAATACCGTTAATGCTATGTTGTATTGATTTCCAGTTAAGTTTAAATCTTTAGATAAACCATAAACATTTGCGTTGGAGATATTGACTCTATCCAAGAAGGAAAGGAAATATAGTAAACAAAACGGAGGAACCACCCATAGGTCTATTTTCCACATCAATTTCTTTTGGTTGATGCCCAACTCTTGAGCTAATTGTTCAACTTGGGTCTCGCCATCTATTTCTGTAGATGATGACAACTCAGAGGCGTAATCTGGATCTTTGATATCGGACATTGTTGATGGAGATGTGTAGATGAAAATCTTTTATACTTTTATACATTATATATATTTTATGACTAATTTTGCGCCGTCATAGGAAGTTAAATTAGTGGGGTTAAGCACCGCTCCGGATCTGCACAAACACTCGCGGCTAATATAAATTAATAGAAAATTTATGCGAGAAAAGTTCATTTTAAGAAAATAACTTCGACGGGTCAAAATACTTCAACAATAGAGATGTATTTGTTTATCACAATTAAATGCTTAACGAAATGTAAAAGGGGTGTAGAGGGTTTACGTGTTGTAAAAACAAGTCGTGATTTGAAACCTCTAACAAAGATTTCAAAAAAATATGAGTCTTATTTAGTTTAGTTTGACGTACCGATTGTGTAACTAATTTTACTCGCTTTTTATGAAAGTGATAATCTGTTTGTAACAGATGTTCGTAAAAGTTTTTTTAAAATTCTTTATTGAATTTTGTACTAGTTATCGATGCGTTTGATACTTCGTAACTACAGGAAAATGCTATTATATGTAGAATACTTTTGAGTAGAAAATACTAGCTCTCTAAATTATTGTGCTTAAAATCGAGCTGAATTCATACCCAAACTTAATGCAACAACATTTGAATGCTAATTACAATGATAAGCTGATTTGAGTCAAAATCTTTCTTTCAATTTGTAAAAGATTACAAATGGTAGCAAAGAAATTATTTTAGTTACACGTGATCTGGGGCTACAACTTTTGGAATAAATTTTTTTTGAAATCAATTTTCCACTGTTTGAGTAGTATACAAAAAAATTATTTTCATTCTATATTTTTCCTGATACTTAGTTGAACCAACCACATACTATTAGAAATATGTCAGACGTTGAAGAACAATACGAAGAACAACCAGTTGTTCAAGAAGAATTACAAGTTGTTGAATTAGCTACTCGTATTCCATTAGAAGTTCAAGAAGCTCAAAAAGAAGTTAAATTATTCAACAAATGGTCATTTGAAGATGTTGAAGTCAAAGACATCTCATTAGTTGATTACATCCAAATCAGACAACCAGTCTTTGTCTCACACACTGCCGGTAAATACGCAGTTAAAAGATTCAGAAAAGCTCAATGTCCAATCATTGAAAGATTAACCAACTCATTAATGATGAACGGTAGAAACAATGGTAAAAAATTGAAAGCTGTCAGAATCGTCAAACACGCTTTAGAAATCATTTACGTTTTAACCGAACAAAACCCAGTTCAAATTGTTGTTGATGCTATTGTCAACTCAGGTGCAAGAGAAGATTCTACCAGAATTGGTTCATCAGGTACCGTCAGAAGACAAGCTGTTGATGTTTCTCCATTGAGAAGAGTTAACCAAGCTATTGCTTTAATCACCATTGGTGCCAGAGAAGCTTCATTCAGAAACATCAAAACTATTGCTGAATGTTTAGCTGAAGAATTAATCAACGCTGCCAAAGGTTCATCAACTTCTTATGCTATCAAAAAGAAGGATGAATTAGAAAGAGTTGCTAAATCTAATCGTTAAACAAACCAATTCCCCTCCATATATATCAACAATCATCAAATCACACAGTATATTTACTTATACAAAAAATATATTCATCAAGTTTTATTTTCAAAACATGTATAAAACATATAATATAAAAGGATAAAAAGTAATAAAAAACTGTAGTATAATATTCTAAACTTTTACAGGATATCCTATACGATATACATATGTAATGAATTTTGGTTCTAATAATGTATTGTATCTTTGTATTCTTTCTTGTAAGATTTCAATCTCATCATCTGACTTTGGTTCTTGCTTTTCCTTTAAATATCCACTTTTTGTTGTTTCACCTTCGGTGATTAAAATCAACCTAGTTTTAGCAGCATTTAATCTTTTAACAATCAACTTTTTAACTAGAAATTCTCTCATAACTAGCATCAACAAAAAGCATGCAAAAAAGCAAGCACCGGCAAAGATTTGGGTATGCAAATATGGTCTACTGCTATTCTTTTTAACCAAAGAAAGTGCAATCACTTCAGCAACCAAACAAAAAAAACTGACAGTCACATTGATGTACAGCCAAGCCAGGGGCAATTGGTACAATGAATCTTGTAAAGCATCGGCAGCTAATGGTTGAGCCATTGTTGATCCCACTCCAATGATTAACCCTATTAACACTGCAAATGCAATTAAACTGCCGTAAGTTTTTGCATTGATCCAAAAAGCATACAATAAAATCGTATTGATTAAACAAAAAACTCCAGTGGCGTTACATCTTCCATAAGAGTCTGCAACGGCTCCCATTCCAATTCTACCAAGGACTTGGAAAGCATTTAAAATTGCAATCAAATTTGTGGCTTTTGAATGGTCGAGTCCAACCGATGTACCATAAGCCGATAACGTGAACAACATCAACGTATAGCCCATTAAAGCGATACTGAACCAAGCCGCAACGATCAACACACCTTTATTTTTCAAGACACTGGTATCAAATATAGCTTTGCAGGCTTCTTTTATAAAATCCCCACTGATTCTTTCTTTGAATGGAAGCGACTGATGATTTCTTGGTTTCATCACAATAGCAACAACTACAACACAGAACAAACTAACAAAACCAACCATTCTTAAAGCCCATACTCTATCCCCTGTTTCTTGAATGACTTTATTAATACTCAATGACGACACTAACCCTCCTAAACCGGCTCCACTAACACAAATACCCATTGCAGTAGATTTTTTATTCTTGAACCAAGTGGGTAATACCAACGTGGCTGGAATGAAAATAAAACTGAACAGAATTCCTACAAGGACACCTTGAGTTACAAATAATTGTCCAATGTTTTTGGCTTCACTAGCACCAAAATAACCAGCCGTTTGGAATAATATTCCAATCAAACAAACAAACTTAAAACCAAATATCTTGTAGCATATCGATGAAAGGGGAGATAAAAAGTTGGCAAGGAAAACAACTAAACTACCAATCAATGCATAATCGTATTCTGTGGCACCTTCAAACTCGTTACTGGTCATGTAGTAATTCAAAAACACACCGTATCCGGCATTGATCCCCCAAGTGGCATACACCGCTAGCAATGAACATATTGCAATTACCCATGCCCAGCCTTGATCGACATTTTTCTCTGAATCTTGGGCTTCCATGTTGATACTTTTCTCTGACACAGATTGGTTTTCTAAATCTAGTTGAGACTGCAGTCTAGATACATTACCACAGCTCACGGCTTTATCCAACTCTTCAGCTAATATCGCGTCGGCCTCTCCTCGTTCCTTATACTCCTTCTTACTTTCTTCATCTAGTTGTTGGTCGTCCCTTATACCAGACATGATCCTACTTAGCTCGCTTTGATTTGTCCTGGAACGAAGCAAGGAGTTGCTGCTTCTAGAATGCAAAGTTTTGATTTCATACGGTTCGTGATTTTCGTCCTCATACGGCAAGATCATATTATTGTGAGTGTGAGGTGAGTCGTTTGAAGATGCTATGCTACTAGACTTGAACATCAGGTTCTCATCAGTAGACGAACGGTTCATTATTAACGTTTATATACAACCTTATAAAATGAAAATGAAGTGAATTTGTAGTTTGAACATGTAATTACTCATCCGGATTTTTTATCATAGGTTAAGCAAAAAAAAAATAAAAAAAAATAAAAAAAAGGCTGCATAATGTATAATGTTACCTAAAGAAGCAGTGTTGCCGCTATTATTCCCGCTGAAAATTCAATTTTTTGATCGCATTTGCGGTTAAGAGTATTTCCGTCGCACAGTCACAAGTGAGGAACACAAATCGGAAAGGGCTTAAATGTCTTCATCGCATCGTCAAAGTCAAGAAGCTGATCTTTTACCAAATGTTTTTCCGTCGTCTACAGATTAGCTTTGACATTTAGCACAAACTTTTACAAAAGTAACTCGGGTCCGAGTTTCCGAGACAAAAGCTAAAAATGCAACCTTTATTATTTGTTCAGTTTATTTTGATTCTTTTAAAGTTTTTCTATCTACGTTCCAAAACTTGATCATTAATAAGCAGGTCACTATTCTGAGTCCTAAAACTTTCTTTTACACCAGTTTGCAAAAAAATTGTGATATTGCGTCGTAAAATCAAATTATAATGTGAATTATTCCATTCGAGAAATTGCTGAGGTATTTCGCAACATCCTGCATTTCTTGCTGCAAAAAAAGTGAGAGAACAAAAAAATCTAAAATGGATATGTGTATTAAAAAATTCAACTAAGAATTGAAGAATTAAAAAGTGTATGCAGTTTTTAGTCATTAATAATTTTGATTCATCAACGGAGAGTTTGCGCTCAATGAAGTATGTGTGGTGGATGGTTTGATTGGAGAGAATTGATCAATGACTTTCTTATGTTTTTTGATTCTTGACTTTGTTCTCAACTCTGACCCTGGTGGAGGTTGAGGTGGTGCAAATGAAGACAAAGCAATATGAGTCGGAGTGTTGCAAGCTGAGCTATCGCCTATTCTCTTGTTGGAGAAAACAGAGTATTGTGATGTTGCTGATGGTGGAGTGATTGGTGGCACTGTTCCGGTTAAACTCAAGGAACTTGCCGAATAGAATGGTGACTTGTAGCACTCATCATCAGATTCAAAATCAGAATCTTCGTCCAATTTGGGAAAGTTCAATAAAATCTCTGATGATTGTAGTAATTTTTCAGGTAATGAATCATTAACTACTGATTCTTGATGTTCATAAATGTTTTGGATGAGAAAGGTAAATCTTGAATGGAAATTATTGACAACTTGTATTACTCCAAGGTTTTCATATTTTTTACTCAAGACTTCTGTTACTTTGCTCAATTGTATTATCAACATTAGGCATATTTTTTTTATGGAAACCAATGATGAGTCGTCTAGGCCGCTTAAGAAAGCTCCAATAATTTCAGGCTGTTTATTTTCACCTTCTTCATCAAAAGTGGTATCATTTGTATCATCGTAAAAAAAGTCATTGTTGTCGTCATCACCATAATCGTGATCTAAATCGATGTCCTCTTCCAAATTTGTATATCTAGGTTTGAAGGTAGATTTTTTCTTTGTATTTTCTATCAATTCTTTGAATGCAACGGCTGCTGTTGGTATCTGCAACATTGAACATGCTAATAAATTTGCTGTGATGGCTATTAATGAAGTAGGTACTGATAAAAAGAATTTGTCATACAAACTCAATTCACATAGAAATCTTCCAACGGCTGTGATTGCACTTAAAGTTGATGATGATCCATCTTGCTGGTAATTGTTATATTTACAAGGAGTCACGTTAGTGTTTGCAATTTTGGATGACCTGATGGCTAATTGTAAACAATCCTCTAAAGTAGGATGACTAATTGTCCATTCCAACGTACTTAAAATATGCATTTCCATTTGAACAAACATCTCTTCATCGTAGGCATTTCTACACATTATGGTCAACTCTTTTAAAGAAGGAACTCTTGATTTTTTATCTTCATATTTCCCAGCAATCCATAAAGCAGTACACCCAACCAATTGATAATGACGTTTAAATACGATTCTTTTGGAACAATATCTATCTATGATGTTTAAACATAAAAATAAAGTTTGAGGTTGTAATCTAAAACTGGAATGCAATTCAATTAAGAAATCCAACAAAAATGGTCTCATAAACCATTGAATTTCTGGTTGTAAATCGATCATAGATGAGTTTACTGAAGTTAAGTTCTCCAAACGAGACAAGGTTTGTACGACATCTTGATAGTATTCATTGATCAATTTTTTATTTGATTGGGATTCCAATATTTCCAACATAATGCTGTAAGGCTGAGGTTTTATCCTCGAAGGAGGGCCGAATTTCAGTTGTTGTAAAGGCATATTAATTGGGTGAAGGAAGGAAAGAGTGAATGAATTAAATATACATATGAAGAATCCAACGAAAGACTATGGAAAATGTAGAAAGGAAATGGTTATAATTTATATAACTATAAAGAAAAAATTTCGTGGTATAGTTGTATCTGGTAACATGAAAGGTTTACATGATTCCAAAGGGGAAAATCTAACAATAAAATTTTGACGCGACGAAAAAAAAAAATTAACATTTGGGACGTTGCGTGAATCGTGTAATCTCACTACCCTCGCGCATTCTCAAGCACAACACCATTGCTTCTCCTGCCAACTATAAACCAAGCACGCTATAGAAACATGGTCTCTCTACATCCACCAACTGTATCAAACGAAGCTTGTCTTCTTGCTGATAATCAGGAACAGAAGCTGAAGATTTACGTTGTAGAAAAAAGAACAGCAGCAATCATTGCACAAAAGTAACCATTTTTCCTCTTTCAATTTTAGGCACAATTTTATATTCGCTTTGCATCTATTTATATCCTCGTGTTTTCCACCTAAATCTTCGAATTCTCTATAGCAACAGACGGTTCTGTGTTTCGCCTCCTTTGATATTTTGGCCCAATTACTCTTCGTGGCACCACAGCACTATCTTTTTTTCGTGAATAATATAGATTGTAAATTACGAAAGGCACAATTACACATCTGTAACTAACGCTACTTTTCTATTTATAAGTGTGGAATGATTGTAAAGACTTAAATGAGTTTACATTTTTTAAATTGTCGCTTTGTTGCAAGTTATAAAATTTCTAAGCGTTTTTGTATTTGAAATTTAATATTGTCTTTATCGGTATTTGATTTTAAATGATTAATAAAACAAAAATTGTATTACGATAAGATTCCCTCACTTTACCAGCCGAGAAGGTCAGCCCGTATCAGATTTCCCAAATTTGGTCATTTAAATCAGCTTGTTACGCATTTACTTTGTTCTCTATTACAAACAAAAACCTACAACACAATATAGAGTTGCATTTGTTTAATCATTAAAGCTTCAACTGTTCTCTGGATTTTCTTTAACGTATGTGTTAAGGTTAAAAAACTGTATAAACTTCTTAACTTCATAAAAAATTACTTAGTGAACACTTCCAGAGTAGATTTCTTGTAATTAAATCGAAGATACAAAAAACTGGTACAATTGACATATTTTGGCAAAATAAATTTAAAACTTGATTTTTTTTAACATATCTCTATTAAGAATGAAAATTATATAAATCATGTAGATTCTATAGAAAAACCTGGACAATTTAATATATACCGTAAAAAAAAAAAAATTGTCATTCTGATTCTCTTTTTGTAGGTCTTAGTTTGTTCACTCTATAATAGTGAGTTTGATGATGTAGAGTAGTTGGTTCAAAATGTAATCTTCTATTTAGTTCATTTAATGTGGTAACTTCATTATAGAGACGAGTCTTCTGATTTCTGACTCCAATGCTATCATTACAAGAAAATCTAGCAGCCTGGTCCAAATTCAAACTGTTTTACTTTTGATTGTTTTATTTTTCGGATTTAAGTCAACCTTAGCATTGACCTTTTTTTTCTCTATAAAATAATTTTAAGCCCGAGAAAATTTAGTAAAAATTCGAGTTTTTGTTAGAAAAGATTCACGCATTTTGAAACTCTGACGCATAAAAAGTATACAGATCTAGTATGCAGTTATTCTTAAACTATATGCACTTCTGAAACATACAAACAATCACACGGTGAGCTTCATTAATTGTATGCATTCAATCCCAATTGACTGATTCCTGATTGAACTCTACTAATTATTACATGTACTTTATATATAAAAATCTATCAATCCTCATATACATAACCTATTTGATATCATTAATATGCACCTCTGCCCCTTGCTGGTTGAGCATCTTCTTGTTCGTCATTTCTGATGGTTTCGTCAATAGATAACAATAAGGTCGCAGCTTCAGTAGCACTCTCTATTGCATTTGTTTTAACCAATGAAGGTTCCCATATAAAACTTTTCATATTGTTGCCTATGTTTTCCAATTGAAAATCGATACCATACCACAATTCACCTTTAGCATGGGCTGATCTAAGTTTATTGAGCAACTCAATTGCATCAAAACCTGCATTCTCACACAACTGTCTTGGTATGATTTCCAAAGCTTTTGCAAAAGCTCCAATTATCAATTGCATTTTCCCTGCTACAGTTTTAGAATAATCTCTCAAATATTTCGATAATTCCATTTCAATAGCACCTCCACCAGCTACAATCGAATGATGACTGACAGCTCTTTTTACAATCATTATGGCATCATGTAACGATCTTTCGACTTCCGCTATGACTTGTTCAGCACCTCCTCTTAAAATCAAAGTACAAGTTTTAGCTTCGGGACATCCTTGAAATAAATTGAATCTTTCGCTACCTATTTGGACTTCTTCGAATGATTCACATGTACCTATATCAGTTGATTGTATATTTGAGCATGTAGATTGAATGTTACCTCCAACTGCTTTAATGACTCTGTCCATGTCTTCTGAACTTACTCTTCCTGCGCAAAATATGTTTCTGTCAGCAAAGTATTGAGTTGCTAAATCACCAATTGGTAATTTCGATAACACTATATTTGCACCAGATTTAGAAAGTTCCTCCAATTTGTTAAAAATAATTTGCCATTCTGCATCAACTATAGCTTGGTAATCTTTGACTTGTTCAATTCTAACTTCAGCATTATCTTTTTCTGCTTTCAACTCCAATTCGACATTCAAACATATAACTTTTGGATTTTTAAATGTTTTCGGTTGTTGCTCAAAACCAGCGTATGAAAATGTTTTTTTGAATCCAACACCGTTTATAAATAAAGATTCTTCCAATGACCCACCCGGTACTTTCTTTATACCTATTAATTTTTCATCTAAATCAGAGTCCAAGCTTAATACGGCATCAACAACCATTTTCGTGAAAAATTTACTGTTTTGACTGATGAGCTTAGATGACATTGCCGTTGTTGCACATTTTTCTAACAATAATCTGAATTCAGCAGGATCCTCTTTTTTAATATCAATTGCAATTTCTTCAATTTTTTCCACACACAACTGACATGCTTTTCTGAACCCCTTTGTTATTAAGTGTGATGATATTCCGTCTTCTACAAAAGATTTTGCTTCTTTCAACAATTCACCTGCCAATATGGTTACTGAAGTTGTACCATCTCCTACTTCTGCATCTTGGGATCTAGATATGTCAACCAACATCTGGGCTGCCGGATGCACTATATCTAGCAATTTCAATATAGTAGCACCATCGTTTGATATGGTGGTTTGGCCATTGGATCCTACTATTAAAATATCTGAACCAAATGGTCCCAACGTTGGTTTTAAAGTATCTTGGATTGCTAAACAGGCATTTATGTTTGTCAAGATTTGACCTTTTCCCTGAGACGAATCAGTTCCTTCTTTCAACACAACGATTGTGGGTGTTTGATTTCCAAAGGACATCTTTTATGAAATGTTGAAACAATAAATTTTTTCAATTCAAAAAAAAAAAAAAAAGTGCACTTACAAATAAATTTTCATTACCATGTTTAAGCAAAGTATAAATTTTATAAGAAACAAGGCGACAGTGGTGGGAGACGAGGTGAGATTGTCGAATAGAAGAGTAATGAAGAAAATAAAGCTTGGTAAAGCTAGACCGGCAATTTTTTACCAATTTGACCAACTTATTGAATTAAGTGATGGTTCAGTAATAAAAAGAAGATCCCAAATCCCAAAAGATGAGTTGAGAATGATAAATGATCAAAGAAACAACGTTAAATGGAACCCACATAGAGCAGACTTGGACACTTCAGATTTAACTGCAACAGGTAAAATCGGTAAATTCAAAGCTAAATTTTCACAGTTTGAAGAAGATTCAGTTGATAAGAGAGAACTTACAATAGAGGAACAAGAGGCCGTAAGGTTGAAAGAAAGAGAACTAGCCAAACAAAAAGATAACGAATTGATTGAAATGTTGGGTGAAGATGCGGTAGAAGTTGTCGGTGGTGGTAACATATATGATCGAAAAGCAGAAACGAAAAGAAGAAAAGGTAAATAGTTTTGTATATATTCAGATAAACTCTGATTTTAGTTCAGTCTGTACAAATTCCAAATCATAGAATTTTAGCGCTTCTATTATACTTTTTAAATCCCATCCTAAATTTCTCAATTCTTCAACACACCAAGCCAAAACTTCAACGTTTTTATCTTCAATGGCTTTCTTGGAAATTATATGCATGCATCGCACTTTAGTTTTTTGGTTTAATGTTATCAATTTCTCGATTTCTTTAAACATGAAATATTTTTCATAGTTCAAAGTCACGTAAATATTTCCAAAACCTGAGTTGAGTCTCAAAAATTGCACGTAAAAGTTCACAGCCTCTCGGCAGTTTTCTTTCGATATCTGATTAAAAATCTCAACGCATAATTCTTGTAAGATTTCATCCTCCTTGTCGAGCTTGAGAAAATGTGGATAAATCGCTTTATTCAAAAGTTCATTTCTTTGCTTGTAAAATATCAATAAGGAGTTTTTGGCTATATCAAATTCGGAAGCTTCAATCAATTCTAGACATTCTTTGATTTCACCATTTTTTAATTTGTTTTCAACAATCAATTGAAATTCTTTACTATTATACCCCCCATTTTTTTTAAAAATCGATTGAGCAATCTTATTGAAATTATCATCATCATTCAATTTGTAAAAAGAGACTAATAGCGACGTCAATAAAGATCCGTTTAAATCTTTCAAACTATTCACCAATTTTTTAAATTTCTTATGGTCGTTTAAAACATAAAACTCTAATTTAAACGCTAAAAGATCGTCTGAAGTGGTAATATGTTCCAACTGTTGGAAAATATTTATGATTAGATTGGGATCAGGACAAATTTTCATGAATTCAAGTACAACTTTCAAAAGCTCTGTCTTCAGTATTCGCGATAGTTTCTGAGTTTTTGCATTTGATAATATATCATAGCTCTGTACCCAATTATGATTTTCATTATTGCACCTGACCAAAGAAATTATCAACTGAGTGTAGCTCTTTATACTCAATTCGTCTTTGTAGATCATTTTGAATAGGTAGTTAGCAAAGAACGCCCCTTGATATGATGAACATAGAAAATGCATGCTTTGCAATAAATCTTGTGTTTCAATCTTTCTTATCCCGTAGTTATTGATTAACTGTACTAATGAATATGCATTCATCAAAAAATGATTTCTCGAGCCATTTTGTATCATACCAAAAATAGATTTCACCATTGGATATGGTATTGTAACTCTTTGCGCTGTGGCCACTGCCAATTGGACATGATTGTTATTAATCAAATATGTCAAAAATTGGAAAATGAAATGATTTTTCAGTAAAATCACATCGACATCTATTAAAGCTTGCAAAACTTCCTGATCCGGCCTTAAACCAATCGTTAGTACATCCTTCATGACATATTCTCTCAATTTATAATTTTTCAACATGGTTTTAAGTAGTCGTTTCTTAGGATGTTTGAGATAGTCTTTAAAAAAAGTTTGATCTGACTTTCGGTAATTGTTAGCCAAAATATCTATTAGTTGCTGATGGTCATTTCTGTGCCTTGCAAGGTGTTCTATTCTTTGACAACTAGTTGTGTAACATCGTAGAGTTACTCTATACATCTATAACGTTTAAATTTTTTTCACACGACTCGTTTTTATGGTAGCTCTACATGATTGTACAATCACCAAGTCCGAACCCATACATCACCTTCTCAACATGTTTCTTTATAAGTGGCCAGTCTTGTCTTCTTTGCACAAATTCATAGATTTCTTCTTGACCAAAAATTCCGTTGAATTTACTCAAGTCACTGACTAATTTTGCTATGGCTTTTGAGTCATCACCACTTATTAAATAAATATTTCCTACTTTTTGTAGTGCTTGGTAAAATGGTAAAACCATCTTCTTGTTTGTTTTTATATGATTACTAATGAAATCAAAATACAAATTCAAATCTGATATTAAATTCGGTGCCCCGCTCACTGAGATAGTTCTTCTTTTGAGAATCTTAACAATGATTTGAAAAAACCTTTCTGCTATTTCTTGTTGGAAAACATCCACCACAGATTTGTCGGCACTATCAACCAACAAATTCATGTTTTCTTCCAAGATTTTAATGGCTTTATTTGCAGCATCGGTGGACTCAAAACTCTCACCGACATAACTATTGTAATCCGAATCAAGTAAGTTATCTTTGAAGATGTTTTCAATTTGATCAACCAATATCTCAATTCCAATATTTAAACCATCTGCTACGTACTTATCAACTATGGCTTCTAATTTCTTCTTGCTTTGTAGCGAAGGATTCAAAATTGAGTTTTCGTGCTTTATAATTTGTCGCTTCAACAATTCTTCCTTGTAAAATATATCAATCATTTGAATAATTATATCTGCCATGTTGATCAAATCAAAAAACAAAACCAAAGGCTCAGCAAAAGACTCATTGTGAGTTGTTGAGTAGGTAGATGAGTTTGGATTATATGTTTGCAAATACGTTAGTGCTTTCTCAAACCCTGGACGCAAGTGATCCAATCCAATCATATCCATGACATCGATGAATATATCTTGTATGCTTTGAAAGATATCATTTCTAAGTGATGCAATAGTATAATCTTTGAATTTCAACAAACGATGCAACGATAGCTTTGAATCATTTAAAGTTTCAACCACAAGTTCAGGACTAAAGATTTTATCAAGAGTTTTGATATTTTCTGACAATATTTTAGCTTTAGCTTGAATTTCGGAGAATTTATCTTCTTGATCTTTTTTAATTGAGAAAACATTTTTAAAACTAGTTAAAAAATCATTTTTGGATTCCAGTTTTATACTTTTTAAAATCTTTGCAGAAGTCTCTTGTTCCCGTTTTGAAATTGTGTCTTTCCATTTGATTAATTTGTCTTTTGTGTTCTGCTTGAATGATAAAACTTCTTCTCTCATATATTCAGCAGCAAAAGATTCAAACAGCATATCTACTAGTTCTACGACTAGATGATGATAAGTTTCGCCCAAATTGTTCGAAGGAACTAATAATTCAACGAATTGAGTAGTCAACTGTTCATAAATGAAAGGTACCATCACCACATATAAACCAGATTTTTTTGAAGACTCGACAAGATGCATTATTAACTCGTTCACTTGATTAGATATAAGTTCTTCGCAAACTTTATACATCATCGGAACTGATTGAGGAAATATAAGATCTATTATTTTCGACTGTTCATTGAAGATATTGGCTAAATCGTGTATCAACCTGTTGAAAGCGTCGACATTTAAATTGCCTTCATTGAAGTAATCATCACTTTGAAATTTATCAAATATTCCTTTATCTTCATCAAAAATGCTTTTTTGCAAAAAGAAATCAATCAAGGTTTGCTGATTCTTTAGTGAAATTAATATTAACACAAACCGCCTTGTTTTTTCATAATCTTCAATATCAAAATGAATTTCCAATTCTCTCAATAACGCATTTTCAAATATTTCAAACAATTCACAGATCTTGTCATGCGCGATAACTCTTGACTCCTCTATATAATCAATTTTATTGTAAATTAATAAATTTTTCAATATTTTAGCCTGATCCTCGGGTGTTTGGAAATCTTTGAAGATCTTTAGTTTGTTATAGTTTTTATTTATTAGTAGGTCGTTGTAGTATGGGAACAATTTCTTGTGTATTTTCAATATTTGATACTTTGCATTTTTCGTTGACTTGTAAACGTAATCCAAACAAGTCATTGGACTTTCCAAATAACCCATTTTTGAATTATTCTTCCGTAGATCGTCTTTTGTCAATGGTATAGCTTTTTGCCATATTTCTGTTACTTTCAACATGGAGACCCATAATTTGGGATCATTCACAGCTTCATGGGTATTTTTAGAAACCAAAGAAAATGATAACAAATCCTGTATTGGCAAGTAATTGGAAATTGTCTTTGCAATTGTTAGCGGTATCACGTTCTTGTTATATACATCTATGTCTGAATTCCATATCACCTGGGCCATTTAGTGTTTACAATAATCGCTAGAAAAAAGTCCCAATATCAAATTTTTCTACCTTAGAGACCAAATGATTTATAACCTATAACATGATAATAATACGTCTGGCCATACGACCGACCATTTTAAACACATTTATACGAAAACGACTATCTACCAAGAACTCATTTTTTAATACAACTCACGATTTCAATATCAACAAGATTTCAAATTTCCTATCCAAAATTCTAATAACCCAGAACCAGACATATGACAATGCAATTGTGCAACCTTTGATAACGCAAGTTCCAAATTTACAACAAGATTTGAACAAATCAACTGATTTTGAAAACAAATTGTTTGTGTTGTTATCCTATGATCCAATACTAATCAATCCCAAACTATACCTGTATTTTTATAATCAAGACATTATTCAAAACGATTTAATACGCAAATTATTAATAGAGAGACTAATATTTCATAGACAATACTTGTTTTGCTGGAAAATTTTTCTACAATCATATAATTCACTTACAGACTTAGATGAGTTTTTGGAGCACACCAAATTTCTATTAAAGGAGAATAAATTTGCATTTATGGATTTCGTACTTTCAATACCTTTGGTGGAGGACAACTTTTTTCGTCAGATTTTAGATTCAATCATTTATGTATATAAACCAAATTTCGATCTTTATCAAGTTTTGAACGCTTGGAGAAAATTAGAAATTGTTACCCCGTCAGAAGACGATAACATCGAGAACATAATAATCTATTTGAAAAGAGTGATTGCTCTGAACCCAGAGCAGGCCAGTAGTTATATATTGCGATACCAGCAAATTTTAGATTATCCAGGTTGGGTGAGCTTGCTTCCAAATCATTCCACCAGCCTCCCAACACCAAATTTAAATCTCACACAGATTGCTCCGTATATTAAAACATTGAACGAAGTTGACGTTTTGAACGTTTTTAACTCAGTCGATTCCAGTAGAATCTTGGATTTAACTAAAACAGACAACAAAGTTTTAATAAATTTGTTAGCCAAAACCATAATAAAGAATTCAAACTATGAACAAATCAAAAAATTGTTCAGATTTAGTTCAGTTTTAGAAGAGAACGTCTTGGAATTCTGCAATGCAGAGGTTCCAGATAGCGAAGACACATCAGTCATACCCAAAGCATTTTTAACAAAATTTAAATTTTCAACAGCACAATACCATCAATTGATACTTCTTCACAATAAATCAGACTTGTCTCGTTTTTTCATAAAATCATACTCATTACTGGCATCCTTGTCGGATTACCACAAGTTAATTGCTGTAGCACCAAAATTTACATCCAAGAAAGCTTTAATGGAACTTTTGAGAGCTGCTCTTTTAAAATCCAACTTTTTAGACGAAATGATCATAAAAACAATTTTTAAAGCTGTGATTGACAAAATGATCAAACACAGGGAGTTCGATTTAAAGCATTTTTCAAAAAACGAGAGAAACACATTCCACTATACTATCAGAGAATTCGCCCAGATCGTGTCATTGTTAAAGCCAAAAGAAATTGCAAAAGTGTTAGACATTCTAGTGAGTTACATTAATTCGGGCCAATTCGACTATAACCGCTTCTCAAAAAAGTACCTACCGAAATGCATATCCAATGAGATTTTCAGATTTGTTGCGAGGAAGCGTGA
This sequence comes from Insectozyma chauliodis, assembly GCA_030557115.1. NCBI lineage: Eukaryota > Fungi > Ascomycota > Pichiomycetes > Serinales > Debaryomycetaceae > Insectozyma > Insectozyma chauliodis. The sequence continues at coordinate 170,534 of JAKTVI010000014.1, read as the reverse complement.
CGCTGTCGAAATTTTGAACACAATTTTAGTCAATATCAAAACTGATACTACTCATGTGCAAAATTGGCTATTCAAGAAAATGATTATGGAAAACCACACCATAGCTTTTAAATTGTTGGACTTTTATAAAGAAGACCGCTTTATGTTATCGAAATACCACAGTGTTTTTGCATTGGGCATCATTGAGAACCGTCATTTGAACTTAAATCAGAAGATGGGAACTCTCACATTATTTCAAAAAAAGTGCATGGACATGAATTTGAACAATGTCTTGAAATTGAAACATGGAGAAGAAATATTAAGATTGATTAAGAAAGGTAGGAAAATTAATAGAACTAGCCCTGAGTTTATTCAATGGTTTTTCGATCAAAGTAAAAATAATAAACATTTTCAAGCTTTGATTGATAAGCACAAATTCGAAAATAAAAATATATAAGTTCCATTTCATCCAGATCCATGATAACTGGTGAAACTCCAAGGTTCAGCGCATAAATTTTTTTAGCTCGTTAAGTAGTGAATTTATTTTTGTCTAAATAATTTGATTCTGTTCGAAATGTTTCATCACGGTGATGCGTGCGCTCTGTAATTGAAAGAAAAAAGTACGAAACATTTTCAACACTTTGCAAACAATGGACAGTACCAAATCATATGGTGTCACACCTCCAATATCTGTGGCCACCCCAACATCTAAAGAGAATGAATTGAACGATTTGCTAATTAAGGAATTGAAGGCCAGAGGCTCTTTTGAAAGTGAAGCAGCTACAAAAAAAAGAGTCGATGTATTGAATAGTTTACAAAAGATGACTGAAGAATTTGTTTATAAAGTATCGAAAAAAAGAAATATGTCTGAAGGAATGGCGAAAGATGCAGGAGGTAAGATATTTACATTTGGATCTTACAGGTTAGGAGTATATGGACCTGGTTCCGATATCGACACATTAGTGGTAGTACCTAAACATGTAACGAGAAATGATTTTTTCGAAGTTTTTTATGAAATTTTAAAAGCACGTAAAGAATTGGAAGAGATAGCTCCAGTTCCTGACGCTTTTGTACCAATAATAAAATTAGAATTTGCTGGAATTTCCATTGATTTGATTTTTGCAAAATTAGACATACCTAGAGTTCCTAGAGATTTGACTCTAGACGATAAAAATTTATTAAAAAACATTGAAGAAAAAGACATGAGAGCGTTAAACGGTACAAGAGTAACAGATGAAATTTTAACTTTGGTTCCGAAGCCTACAGTTTTTAAACATGCATTGAGGTGCATAAAGATGTGGGCGCAACAGAGAGCTATTTATGCAAATGTGTATGGATTTCCAGGTGGTGTGGCGTGGGCGATGTTGGTAGCTAGAATATGCCAGTTATACCCAAATGCGGTCAGTGCCGTTATTGTCGAAAAGTTTTTTCATATCTATTCCCAGTGGAGCTGGCCTCAGCCCGTTTTACTAAAACAAATAGAAGATGGTCCCCTACAGGTGAGAGTCTGGAATCCAAGATTGTATGCTCTTGACCGTCAGCACAAAATGCCAGTCATCACACCTGCTTACCCTTCAATGTGCGCTACGCATAATATCACAAGCTCGACTCAAAAAATAATATTAAGCGAGTTTCAAAGAGGGATAGAGATAATGAACAGCATAAGCATGGGCAAAAATTCCTGGTCGGATCTATTGCAAAGGCATGATTTTTTTTATCGTTACAAATTTTACTTGTGTATAGTAGCAGCAACAAAATCAACAGCTGAAGAACATTTAAAATACAGCGGAATGGTGGAAAGTAAACTTAGGTTGTTGGTACAAAAGTTGGAGCTAGTGGATGGGGTAGAATTGGCTCATCCGTATGTCAAATCATTTGAAAATGGTTACTACTGTAAAGACAATGAAGAAGTTCAACAGGTTGTCAATTCATATGGAACGTTGAAAGGAGATGATTTTACAAAAAATCTTCCTCAAATAAATAACGAAAACAAAGAAGAAGTAGCTGAGAACAAGTTATCGTTAAATTTGACTAAATTGTTTATTGGGTTAAAATTGGATTTGCAAAAAGATGGAGAAAAAAAACTTGATATTCAATATCCTTGCTCTGAATTTTTCAGCATATGCAAAGGATGGCAAGATTTTGAAACGGATAAGCATTTCATTCAGATCAAAAATGTTAAACTTTATGATTTGCTGAATGATGTATATATTGAAGGAGAGCAAAGACCGATTAAGATTACGAAAAGAAAAAGAACCATATCTAAAAACGAGGGCACAAAAAAGCCGAAAAGTTTTGGTGTGGCAACTACCTAGCGTTTGTTAAATCTAAATCTTCTTTGACGGCTTGATAACGGTGTAAGTAGCATAGTTGACTTATTTATACAAATACACATCTTCAACCGTACCTGACAACAAACCATTAAACGAGTCGAGGGGAATGTTTTCAAAAATAGCTGGATCAGATCTCATATCTAAAGCATCACATAACCAGTCCACAAAAGTTAATTTAACACCCGGTTCAAGCAAATAATTGTTGTAAAACAGGGTGTATTGACTCCAGATATCTTTATTTGGTTCTGTAGTCCATAATTTAGCTAATTTTTGAGAGAGTTGGCGTTGATACTCAGGGTTGGATATGGTTCTTGAATAGAACGACCTATAGGCAATAAACGAATTTATAGGTTTCAACTTTGATTTTTTTGGTTTGGTGCTTTTGCTGGAGTTCCAATCTAACTGGCTTAGAAAATTATATTCAAATAAGACCAATTGTAAACCTTCGCTAGGAGTAGGAATATTTGGTAAGGAAGTCACTCTAAATCCACAATTCTGACTTTTCATTATTTCTCTGCTGTCTCGGGGGAGGATCTTTTGTTTATCATAAGCTCTAAACAAGTTCGTAAACCTTTTAGGTATAGTTGAATGCTTCTTGCTTGATCCCATTAATGTTGTTTCAGATTTATTCTTAGGCAAAAATAAAAAGAATATTTAGTTCTTTTATCTTAATTTACTTTTAAATGATTTTATTTACATGCCAGACACATGCATTGAATTTTGCCTGATTTGTCCTCACCATTTTTTTTTGACTACTGATTCAAAATCTGCCCTACAAAATGTAATAATTACACAAAACTTTAAATTTTATTTGAACCAGATTTTAAATGCACCTGTACGATTGTAACACATTTTCTAACTCAAATACTTGAAGTGAAACTGTTGGTTTTTGATTCTAGACCATAAACTGAAGCAGAACAGTCTACGTATATAAATGTTTTTTCTCATAGATAAAAGTTGTTTTAAAAGATCTAAGATTTAGACGGTAAATACGATTGTAAAGTTAAAAAGGCTATATTAAGAAGTAATGCAGATAAGAAATTACTTGGTTTATTAGCCACAAAACTAAAAAAAAATTTCGCTTGCGCCAATTCAGCTGTAAATACCTTGAGTTATCATTTGAAATTGGTCGTATAGCCTCGTGTACATACTTCCGGCACTTTTGCCTATGAGATTATTTACGACAAATGAATCCAAGTCATTTTCTGGCAAATCCAATTGTAATCGTTGTTGAAGTAACACACTCGTATTTTCACCATTATTAAAACAAGGGAGGCTAGAATCTTTTTGCATAAGTTCGACAATACTTACAATTTGTTGCCATTCTTTTCTTAATGATTTGTAACATTCTTTACATACCTCGACAAACGTCTGATAATGTGTCGATTCTAATCCTCCCAAAACATCTATGTATTCATTGGTAAGTTTGAAAGGCGCAGCTTCGAACCCAACACTTCCAGGCGAATTCGATAGTAAAAAGCCAAAATCGATATGTATAATATGACCTGAGTGATCTAACATGATGTTTCCATTGTGTCTATCTTTTATTTGCAAAACATAACAAATAATAGAATAGGAAGCCAAACTAATAGCAAAATTTTTTTGGGCATTCAGGTATTTGTTAGTGCCAGGAGATCCATACAATTTTTTGAAATAATCTTGAATCGTAAAAATTCGCCCTTTAGAGTTTTCTCCATGAAGTATTGAAATTTCGGTTAAAGATTTTTTGATCGAGTGAACGGACATAGCATTAGTGATAGTTTCCACCAAACCTGCGTTGGCACTAGTTATCAAAATTTTCATTCTCTTTGTCCAATGCAATACGTTGTGTCTTTTCCAAATGTTAGAAATTATAGAAATCAATTGGCACGCAAAAGCCTCTTGAGGTAGATCATCTCCGTTTTTAACAATGACAGAGCAAAGATCCCAATTCTCCAAATGACCGTAGGCGCTAGATTTCTTAATTCTTTGTTTTTTAGATATCCAATCTTCGCTTATGATGACATCATTTTCCAATTTTCTTTGACCAGCATCTTGTTCATCCGTTTTAAGTTCTTTCATCTTTTGGAAGTCAATACAATCGAATTGATCCTGTATTGCAATCATCGAGTTTACAATACGATTCTTGATTGCAAGAGACTGATCTGAATTTGCTTTTCCTGAACTGTCTAATTGTTGTAACATTACTGAAGCTATTCTCATTTGATCAGCCAAGGTTTTTGTAGACACCTCCGTTGTGCTCAAAGATAAAATGCTCGATAATTTACCTTCTCCATTACTGTTACACTTTTCCTGTATATCACTTCCAATTTTGACGTTATTCATACTATATGCTTTTTTAATCATTGGTAATTCACTCAAATCTGCCTCTTCATGATCAGGCGTGCTAATGGTATTACTTTCATAATCTTCAATACTGTTTCTGTAACTGGAATTCAGCCTGACTTCATTTTCAGTGAATTCAGGGTTTAAAGGCGAAGATTTTAGTTTGAGCTCATCAAACACATTACTTTTAGATGATATAATTTTTTGGTTATTTTCACTGAACGGATTAAAGTCTATTTCATCACTCAAAAACTCAACTAATAACAAAAATGGTACTCTTTCCGCTGAATTCAAAACACATGCTTCATTGACACTTAGTTTCAAAATTTTGTGAAACCTCTTGTTTCGATTGCTAGTGACAGGTAATAACTGCGGTATATCTATTTCAGCAGGCAATAAAGTATCATTAATGATCGACAACTCAGCTCTTAAAGCTGAAAGTCTTGCCTCTTTTGGAACTTGTGATAGCCTAATAGAGATATTTTGCAATGCCATCATGAATTGTGTTTCTTTCTTAGAATAATTGACTTGTAGTATTTTCAACAATTGATTGTACGTGGGAGAATCGGACCTACTTAGTTTTTGAGAATTGTTCCTTTGCAATGCTTGAGTTTTTGTAAATGAACCATGATAAAAAATCTCCGATTCCGTGTGAGATAAAATGGGTTTAGTCCCGTTGACATCTTTCGCTTTTGATAAGTCGGGTAAAGAATGTGAATTTGCGCTGTATGTTTCAGCGTTTATTCCATCTTTCTTCAATTGATTGCACGAAGACGCAATTCTTTTTTTAGATTTTATTATAGTATTAATTTTTAAATTGTTTTCCACCTCGGAATATATTTTTGACTTATTTTTTTGAAATTCGATAAAATCCATCTTGTCTTTTTCTTTTTCAATGTACGAAACCATTTTACTTTCTTCGTCATCAGTAGTATAAGTCTCAGAATCGTCTGGCAGTGAAGTAGAAGTTACTTTTTTTGCTACTTTAGGATACGAGGAAGATCTCTGATGACCCAATTCGTTACTTAACGTGTCTTCACTAAATTGCAGAAACACTACCGCATCCGAGGAAACTCTTTCTGAGGAAATCTTTTGGTTTTTCAAAGTAAGATTTTTTGTCAAAGACTTTTGGAAATTTGCCAATTTAAAAACTAACGATTTTTGCTGTTTTGCTTGAGATTTTACTAAAGGCAAGGAGTACTTGATAAATGATGGAACTGCGAAAGTCGAAGCAAGCATTCCACACAAAACTAATGAAGGTTGAAGGTTCTCCCTAAATTCCTCTGTATCTATTTTAAAACTCTCTGGATTGAACATAATGCTTTGGACTTTGCTTATCAATTTCTTAACAGTTTGAAATTGATGAGATTCGGGATCATTCCTCAATTCAAAAATATATGCTTGAAGGTTCCAAAAAACAATCAAATTAAAATGAGGATGTTTCCAACAATAATGGAGTAAGAACTCTTCGAGAGCCATTGAATCATTTTCATACACCACCAACAATTGTACAAATTGTGGTACAAAAAATTCAAGTTCATCGTACGAATAACTCTGTAATTTTCGCACTAGTTCGTAATGGATCCCTATGCTTTCTCTATAATTTTTCAATTGGCATATGCAAGAAAGCAAGTTGAAAGATTTGGATCTAATATTTTCAAGCAACAGCTCATTATCCGATTGTGACATTTTACTGTACCAACACTAGGAAAAAGTGTCTACAGACTTGTTCACTCACTTGAAAAAAACCGCGTTACATGCAGTATTTTAGAACACAATAATTTATAATAAAATAAGTCTTTAACTTAACTATACAAAAACAACTTTATCTTTATTCTAACATTGATAACTTTATGTTTTAAACGTTTTTCTGGAAAGCTGGAATTTCAAATTTTTCTTCGAATTTTTGACCTGAAACAATTGGGGCAATGGAAAGAATCTCATCCGTAAGATACTCTGCAGAATTGTTCAAATCAAAGTTTTTATAAATAACAAACTCAAGGTCTTTGTTATTACAGTCTTCAGCAGGAACACTTTTAAAAAATTTTGGATGAAATTCAACTCCATCCTCAAGTCTTTTTTTAGCAAGCTCACGCTGTTCGTTTTCCACCTTGAATTTCTCTTCCGTTGCAAGTTCGTGGTCTCTTTTTGAAAGGGCATCTATTGTAGCTTTCCACAATTTCCTAGATTCGTATTTTCCTTGTTCGTCGATGTTCCTGACCTTTGGCTTAACAATAATAGAGTTTTTCGTATCAAAAAGGACATCCTTCTTTCCTGTTTTGATATTTTTGATCTCCATAACATCATTCCATTTACCTGAAATATGATACAAGTTTTCCGAAGTATTTGTGTCCTTAATCACCCCTTCAATAGCATCATAAGTGCCGCTGATGAAACCTTTCGTTTTAAACTCTATATCAGCTTCATAACCCGTACTTTCACACTTTATAGACATATGGTCTCCCAATTCTGTTCTCATTTTGCCTATGAAAATACCTCTGCAGTATACATTCGGTTGATTCATAACATAAACCTCATTGTTCCAATTACCAAGTGTCACATGACCCCAACCTTCCATTATAGCAGCCGATGAGTTTCCCAAAAATCTAGATTTTGGCACAACTACCCCGTCTACTTTTATCTTTTCGCTGGGAAACAAGTAAAAATAAGAAGATTTTGGAGGATGATGGGACGTTTGCTCCGACAAATAATAGGCAGTTTTGTTTCCTTCCAACAGATCCCAATAACATGAATAAACTTCACCCAATACAGGGTTTAAAGGTTTTTTGACTGCTTTCGGGGCTATGTGCCAACTAGCTAAATACCATTTGGTTATATTTACAAATCTAATTAAGGGGTCATTAGTTCGATTTGCTTCGATCAACAAATTTGGTATTTGAAAAAAATTCGTGATTCTTTCCAACATTGATTTCTTTTCTAATATAAAAGTAGGTAAAGTGATTTTTGTTAAATCCATGCCTGGCCTCAATTGAGCAATGATACCTAACAAAATATTCTGCCCCTCACTGTCTACCTCATCAATATCATCAGAATTCTCGGAATTGCCCAATTTTTTATCTGCATCTGTATCTTCTGACGATGACCTTAATTTTAATTTGTCCAATTTTGATGTCAAGCCCATGTTGTTGGTAATATGGTACAATAAAGTGCTAGACTGCTTTTCCCTGAATTAAAATATATAATCTTAGCAGCGACACTACTTTCATTAACAGATTGCAAAAAAAAATATTGTGTAACATACATGAATACGGGGATAAGCTAAAACTAAAGTAATTTTTAACAATCTGTAACCCTATTTGAACTTTCATTTTAAGAGATTGAAAATCTGTACTTTGACCAATCAGCAATTAAAAGTATTAACAACTACTGAAAAATTAAATTCAGACGAGCGGGGAGAAAAACTTAATACGTGTTTTCTGCTTGTTTTAATATAGATCGTATTCTTTTTTTTTCCACAAACTGCGGCTTAATTATATTGTACTCTCGTAACAAGACTACTAGCAAAATAAACTAGTATTTGACTTTCTTACATATTCTCAAGCTATTTTATATATCTTTCAATTAAGGTTATAAGACATTATTTAGTTCTATTGGCAACAGCAAGTACCAGGCAACACAATCTTTAGAGAAATACTTACTATTTAGAATGGAAACTAAAAGTAATAGCCTCTCGTCAATTGTCGATCAATTGAATGCATGCAGAAACATCGTGAATAATTATGAGGTATTTGACATGGAAGCAGTCAAACTGATGTTTGCTTCGATTATGCCTGAGGTTCAAAAGATTTCACAATCGAAATCATTACCGGCTGCCGACAAATTGTTGTTAGGGAGAATATCGGTTTATTCCAAACTACTCTACTGTTCTATACTCAAAAAAGTGTCAGAACTCAAAAACAGCAATTTTGGTTCAGTGAGCTTTTCAACGGATTTGATACAGAGAAAAGAAGAAGAAGGTGAAAAGAGGGAATCCATGAAAGACAAGCCAAAGTTTTATGATAGCCCTGAACTTTGGAAAGAAAACGCAGACAGTTGTAATGCTGTTGATACTGGACTTGAAGCTTTCGTTCCAAAAATGGGCTTTGAGATCAGCGGTGAAACGTACAAGTCGAGAGCACAGAAAGACGAGAGATACAAAGTAGAAAATAAAGACAAATTAAAACGCTGGAAGCAAAATCGTTTACGCTCTGTAAACCAAAGAAAATTGCCAGATTTTAACAAGGAAGATTATAATGAAAAAAAAACTAGACGCTTTGTCAAAGGTCAACTCGAAATAATGGAAAAATGGTATTCTAATAACTCCAATTACCCGTATTTGGATAGGTATTCGATGGAGTTGTTGAGTATAAAAACCGGTCTTTCTAAAGCCCAATTACAAAGTTGGTATGTCTTGATTTTAATTGAATGAATGAGTTATTTAATAATTTATTAGATAATTTTTGAATTCTTCGAGCTGAAACGTTACTAACCGCTTTTAGGATCTCGAATAAAAGAAGAAAAGAAAAGAAAGTTAATATTAGAAAAGATGTTAAAACAATTTTGATTGACTCATGAAATTTTCTAACTGAGTGCACATTTTATAACGACATGCAATGATAGCATCATTTAGAAATGCCATCGACTATATAGTAATATTTTTTGTAATCTGCAAATGTTTTATTGCTTTTCTTGAAATACGAACCAAGCAAGGTCAACGACAAACTTACGCTTCTTTCGAGACTGCAACTATGTTTTTATATTGACCTCGTAATTTAAAAGTACTTCAAATCTCTACTAAGTTGATTTTGACCCTTTTAGAAATGGTGTTTACTTGGTACATTATTTATTACAGGTTTGACGTTGTTGGAAGTCTTTTTGAATTGAGACAATACCAAATGAACTTTAGTTACTCTGCCTACCAGTTCAAAAAAGAGTTCTGTGAACAAATGAACATGCATGAGTTTATTGCATTCCCATCTGCTTTCCTTTTGCTACAAATCAGTTATTTATTCAGACTTTTGATTGTTTTGAGTGCACATGAAGTACAATCGTTATTTCAATCCTTTCGTAACAAAATTACGGGAAATCAATTATTCACAATATTCACATCACATTCTTTGAGCAAAATGGTTGCTATCACGCAGTGAACATTGTTTTTTTCAAAAGACTTTGAAGTTCAAATCACAAATTTAAACAAAGCTTGTCTACATGGGGACGCAACTGACAATTTTGAGCAAATGACAGAAATGTAAATAGATCGTATAATAACGAAAATTTTCGAAGAATAAAGTTGTTAGGGGTGCATTGAGATTGTCAATGTTTTTAGCCGCGCTTTCGTATCTATCAAAAGAAATTGGGCAAACAACAATTAGATGAATATTGCAATCAGACTAGCCTATTTCAGACCAGATTGCCACAAGCTGCAAAATATTCTGACAAATGCCAAAGATAACTAAGCAAGAATTTCTATTGTTGTTCAGATTGACAAAAGTCTCATTATATAAGCAAAGTCTAGAATAAAGCTACCTTAATTCCGCCTTGTCCGATCCGTAAAGTATATTTAATCAGCCTTTTTTCATTGCAAAATTGGCATAGTCACGTGATATCTTTAAATAATAGCAGATGATGATTGTAGACGGGTAAATTTGTGCCAATTGAAGAGAAAAAATACGCCAAATGAATGGCGATGTAGAAGTTCGGCGTGGATATCAAGATGAAATTGAAGGGTAATAATGGCAATGTTGTTGTTAGTAGGGCAGTAGTAGAACTGTGTGTGGATTGAACCTGTAGAGAAAAAAAGTAGTCTTGTCTTTCCAAGTATTAAATAATTCAACATTCACTTTAAACTTTATTGTTACATTTCCTACTTTCCCATCCCTGTCCATCTCATCCAATATTTCCCAACCCTTTCAAAACACCATGTCTTTTAATACCCAGTCTACAACTCCAGGTTATTGGATCAACGATCATCAACAGCCAAGCAACCCAATGTACGACGATATCTGTGAACTAAACCAGGAAAACGTGAGTTTGTTTAACTCTCAACAGCAGCAACAACATCACGTTCCACAACAACAACAACAACAGCATCAATCACCGCAAAGTCAGTTCCAAACCCAGCCTTATCAATACTTTAACAATAACAATTATGGTAGTGTGGACCCAAACTATAGTGCAGGGTTATACTATGAGAACGGATTACAACAAAATGTTCCACCGTTTGCCAACTCTTCTAACGAATCGTCTCCAAACTTTAAAGACTCAAATCAAGTATTGTTGTCGCCAGAAAATTCCGAAACATCACATGTTGTAACAAGAGAAGATTCATTTGGTAAAAAAAATAAGAAAAATAGTATCAAAGGAAATAAGAAGCAAGCTTTGGATGAACAAGATGCTATTTTGATTGCCAAAGATGATTCTGAGTTAAACGAAGAAGAGTTGCAGTTGAAAAGAAAAGCACAGAACAGAGCCGCTCAAAGAGCATTTAGAGAACGTAAAGAAACAAAGTTAAAAGAATTAGAAGCTAAATTATTAAAGAGCGAAGAAGAGAGACAAAAGTTGGTTGATCAATTGGAAACCATTAGAAAACAAAATATCACAATCAGTACCGAAAATGAATGTTTGAGACACGACACAATGAATGTGCCTTCTTCAATTAATAATAATCAAGCCAGTACTTTCCACTTTCCAAAAACACAGGATGATTTCATAAATAGTATCATAGAGGGAACGAGTCATAAGTTGAAGGAAGAGAATAAAAACAAAGTCTACGATGATGATAAAGGTAATAAGTTATTGGCATTAGGAGCAGTTTGGGATTATTTACAGATAAAAGCAGAAGAGGCCGATTTAGATTTCAATTCGATAGATATAACAGAAGTCATGAATAAGCTCAAAGGTAGTGAGAAGTGTCACGGATGGGGACCAGCGTATGATAAGAGTGCTGTAGACCAAGCCATACAAAGCTGTTTCTATTGAAGTTGAGAATACCCATTGATTTTCTATGTTTAACTTTTGAATGTATAATTTTTTTGTAACGAGTGGTCACGTTATCATGGAACACTGTAGAAAAATCTGTTAAAAATCAATAAGTACAGGAAAAAAGAACGAATCTTTTTCAGCTACTATTTTTGAAATTGTATAATTGACATGACTACAGCAGACGAATACAAGGCTGAAGGTAATAAATATTTTACTGGTAAGAACTTTGAAAAGGCAATTGAATCATTCACAAATGCTATCAATGCCTCACCTTCTCCCAATCATGTATTATATTCAAATAGATCTGGTGCTCATGCTTCATTGAAAAATTACAAACAAGCTTATGACGACGCACAAGAATGTATCAAAATCAATCCAAGCTGGGCAAAAGGTTACAACAGATTAGCTGGTGCCGAGTTTGGTTTGGGTAATCTTGAAAATGCAAAACAATCTTATGAAAAATGTTTATCTTTAGATCCAAATAATCAACAAGCCAAGGATGGGGTTAAATCTGTTGAAAATGCATTGAATGCCAGAAACAGTCAAAATGATATGGGACTCGGTGCCATTTTCCAGGATCCAAATTTGATAACTAACTTAAGAAACAATCCAAAGACTAGTGAATTAATGAAAGATCCTGAATTAGTTGGCAAAATATTAAATATTCAACAAAATCCAAAAGCCAATGCAACTCAGTTTTTAACCGACCCAAGATTAATGACAATTATGGCTGCCTTGATGGGAATTGACATGGACATACCAGACCAACCAAAAGAAGAACCAAAAGAGCAACCAAAAGAAGAATTCAAAGAAGAACCAAAACAAGAATCGAAAGAAGAGAAATCACAAGAACAATCAAAAGAGCAACCTAAAGAAGAAGTTCAAGAAGATGTTGAAATGAAAGATGCTGATAACAATAAAGAAGAAGCAGATGTTGCTAAGGCAGAGGGTAACAAATTATACAAACAAAGAAAATTTGACGAAGCAATCGAACAATATGAAAAAGCATGGAATAGTTATAAAGACATTACATATTTAAATAATAAAGCTGCAGCAGAGTACGAAAAAGGTGATTATGATTCAGCAATTAAATCTTGTGAGTTAGCAATTGATGAAGGTAGAGATTTGAGAGCCGATTACAAATTGATTGCAAAATCATTTGCTAGATTGGGTAATATCTATTTGAAAAAAGATGATTTACCATCAGCAGTCAAATATTTTGATAAATCATTAACCGAACACAGAACACCAGACGTTTTGAATAAATTAAGAAGCACCCAACGTGAAATAAAAACAAGAGAAGCAAACGCTTACATAAATCCTGAACTTGCAGAAGAAGCAAGGTTACAAGGTAAAGATTACTTTACCAAAGGAGATTGGCCAAACGCAGTTAGATCATATGGGGAAATGATTAAAAGAGCACCAGAAGATGCTAGGGGCTATTCAAATAGGGCTGCGGCTTTAGCTAAATTATTATCCTTCCCTGATGCTATACAAGATTGTAATAAAGCTATTGAAAAAGATCCGAAATTCATTAGAGCTTATATTAGAAAAGCAAACTGTCAATTAGCAATGAAAGAGTACAGTCATTGTATGGACACTTTGACTGAAGCTAGGAAAGTTGATTCTGAAGCTGGCTCGAAAAACATCACTGAAATCGACCAATTATTGAATAAGGCAACTTACCAAAGATTCCAAGCTTTGGAAGGTGAATCTCCAGAACAAACAATGGAAAGAGTTTCAAAGGACCCTGAGATTGTTCAAATTTTGCAAGACCCAGTCATGCAAGGAATACTTGGCCAAGCTAAAGAAAACCCGGCTGCGTTACAAGATCACATGAGAAACCCAGACGTGGCTAAGAAAGTCAATATGTTGATTGCAGCAGGAGTCATCCGTACCAGATAAGAAGAGAAAAAATTACTAATACATGTATAAATTCCACCCATGCATATGCATATGTTGAATTTTGATTCTATTATTAGTCTATATTAATCTGCATTGTACATAACTCGTATCATTCCAGTAATTCTATTTCTGTGATAATGATTATTCTATTCATGTTTGTGAAATCAATCCACAAATATGCCTATGCTGTATACTCCGAGAATCACCTCGGATCCATCAAATTCTATCCTCTACTCGTCATTGTCGGGATCACGGAACATGTTTTGAAGGTTGCTGTTGTACTCGTCCATCAAGGTTTCGAAATTCTGATTTGCAGCTTCGTCAAGCACGTTGGAGTAGTTGGGGTAGTCAGGGTTGTTCAGACTTGAAGAAGAAGACATTGTTGACTGTTGTTGAGGGCTGTAATTAGAAATATGGTTGGTGAATGTATGTAGTTGTGGGTGTTGTTGAAAATCAGAATTCATTTGCTGTTGTTGTTGTTGTTGTTGTTGTTGTTGTTGTTGTTGATGATGATGATGATGATGATGATGTTGTTGTTGTTGTTGTTGTTGTTGTTGTTGTTGTTGTTGTTGTTGCTGATGATGGAGAGGTTGCTGCTGCTGCTGGTGATTCTTGTGGTCCGAATTCAACTGATCTTCGTATTCTTGGGATCTGGCTTGAGTAGATAACGATGGAGATATTGCATGTTTTAGAATCGTGTTCATCTTTTTCTCCATCACGGATTGCTTAGACCAACTACTCGATACATAAGGTCTAAACCATTTTTTAAACACCTCGTTTGTTTGCTTCAAATCAACACCCAATTCGTTTTGTTGATTATAAAATTCAGAAAACTGATTCTTCAAATCAAGATGAGATTTCAAATTTTTGTACTTGTTATAAAATTTGGTTTGTAAATGAATTGGCATTTTTTTAAGTAACATTTCTATAACAACTCTTGTGATCAAATCACAAAGGGTTTGTCTAACATTATTTCTTTTAACTTTGATTGATTTATTTGCATTTTCAGTTCTATAACAGAAATAATTTAAACTGGTATCAAATAATAAATACAAATCATTTAAGTATATTGGGTTATCAATATCTGTTAAAATGATCCCTGCCAAATTTAAAAATGACGAGTACGTATACATAATTGACAAGCTGAAATTAGTGAAAAATGTTAATTTCAAATTAAAATTCTTCACAATGTGTAAGATTGTTCTTGAACTATCCATTGAAATATTTCTAAAAGTTTGACATTTTTGTGATAATAAATTGTTGTTTTCAAGGTTTTGAAATGATATTCGATTAATTGTCATCAAATGTAAAAAATAACCAAAGTTTAAATATGTCAAACATTCAAAACCACAATCAACATTTGAGATTGTATCAATTATTTTGTTTTTCGGTTTAAATATGAACTTTGGATCATTATAGAATCTAATAATTAACGGTTCTTCTATCAATTGTGTTATCGATTCCATATCATCATTTAAAATTTGTAGCTTTGTTAATAAAGTAGATAGTCTTTCTTTATAAGTCTTCGATGAGTATAAAAAATCAAAAGCTTTCAATCTGTTCTTGGCTAAAAAATACATCACATATGATATTCGTCTATACAAAGCTCTTGTCTCATTAATATTAGTAATCAATAAAGTATCCTTTTTGTTCAAATTTAAATCTTGTTCATTTAATAAATTCTTTATCAAGTCAGCATTTGACAAAATGACAGCTTTAGTGATGACATCATTTTCTGAATGACTTGTAACTTCGTCGTCTTTTATGATAATTGGCTGGCCATATTTAAAAGCATATTCAGTATCATAATTTTCACAAAACCACCAAAGGATTTTTCTCAAATGTTGTTCATCCCAACTTAGACCTTCATAAGTTTCATTTCTGTTTAAGCCTAATTCTAAAGAATATCTAATAGCAATAGATATTGGCATGAAATTAGATTTCACAGTTGACATGACAGAATCAATATAAATGATTAATAGTATAATTGCTTGAATTGTACGAATACCTTCACTATGGATCACCAACTGACTATAATAAAAAATCATGGAATGAAACAATTTAT
This sequence comes from Insectozyma chauliodis, assembly GCA_030557115.1. Classification (NCBI taxonomy): domain Eukaryota; kingdom Fungi; phylum Ascomycota; class Pichiomycetes; order Serinales; family Debaryomycetaceae; genus Insectozyma; species Insectozyma chauliodis. Next base: position 154,946 of record JAKTVI010000014.1, on the reverse strand, counting down.
TATCTAAATCGATTAACTCGTTATCAGATAATGAATTCAAAAATTTTGAGTTTCGATTTGACAAATTATATTTTTTCAATTTGGAAACATTTCTTTCATCAATAATGATGGATATACATAAAGCAACAGATGCACTCATAATCAATAATTCGCTCCAAGTAAATGGAGGTTTGGGATATTCTCCTCGAGATTGGTCATATTTATTCTGATTCAATCGATCAAATAACAGCTTGACATATTTGTAATCACATACATAATTTAACATGAATACATCTTCAAATCTTGACAATATTTCAATTGGTAAAACCGAATTTGAAAATGTATTTTGTAACAAATCCGTTCTATTTCTTAAATTGATTTTAATTGGCTGACATATCGAATCCAAAAAGGCTAAAGCATAAAATTCAAAAATTTTAATAATTTTTTGAATTGATTTAGTTTCACATTCTAAATTTTGATCAAAATAATTCAAACCACAATTAGATGAACTTTCATAAAAAATGTTTGATATACTATGACTACCAAAAAAATTTGTATTTGCTTCAGGATCATTTTCAGCTAACAATGATGATGACGATGTTACTAATGGTTTCTTTTTCAAAGCTGCTAAAGGTTTTTTTGATTTGATTTCTTCAAGCAATTCTATCAAAACAGTTTCTATTTTAGTTAATCTATAATCGAAATTTTCAATGGATTGTTGATTTGATTTGAATACGACTTTTGAATTATTATCCGAGGTGAACACGGAATTATTTGATGAATTTGACTTTTGAAATTTAAGCTTTTTTTCTGAATCGGAAGAATAATGACAATCATCATTATTTGATTGTTGGCAATTTGTACAAGGCTGATTACCATCACATTTGATTTTCTTCTTTCGACAAAAGTTACAAGCTTTTGAAACCCGAACTCTTTTTTTTTGAACAATTTGTGGGATCATTTCTTCACTATTGCTATCCTGAGTAATGGTACTCATGGTGCTCCCTCCACTGTCGAAATTGGCACCACTACCGCCGCCGCCGCCCGAAGAGGTGCCAACCAAAGTAGAAGATACTAGGTTTGGTCGTTCTGGATGCGAAGGAGGCAGCAAATCTGGAGACAGTCGTTTCAGATCCAAAGGAAACAGCAAATGGGCGGAATCTTCATTTGATTTTGTGCGAGATGGAGGGAAAGCTAGATCGTGAGAAGAAGTGGAGGGGACCGAGTGATGCAGTAGAAGATTAGAGTCTTCCTGATTTGGATTGTGGTTATCTTCCTGATTGTACTGAAGGGGTAAGTCTGAGTCTGACATTTGTGATTAGCTTCAAACCTTCATCAAAAGTGTGTCAAATGAATTAAACTTTGGAAATGCAAAATGGGAAAACAGAAAGAAACGAAAATAAAAAAAAAAAAAACAATACTTGGACTGGAATGGATTGTGAGTGAATTGTGACGAGAGTGTACCTGAGTTAGACTGAATTGACCTCTAAAGTTTTGATCAACTGGAAAGTTGTTTAAATTTGAAATGATTTTCTGGAGCTTCTTCTTTTCAAATTTAACATGATAATTTTATTTTTAATTCTTTTCTTTTTTATTTTTTTTTTTTTTCTCAGTAAAATTTTAATGTTTTTGTGGTGCATACTTAAGTAAACTTAGGTGGTAATACATGCCAATGGATTCACCACTGACTGCAGGATTATGGTTCCAACTAAATGGAATGACACAATGAATACAGCGGCGTTTGAAATTGTTTTCCTCTTCCTACCGTCTATGCTGGGTGCTCAGCTGTAATGAATGTTATTAACCGCCGTCATAAGCAACATTCATAAATCACAATTCCATAAACTTTAATCACATCTCCAAGCATAAACTTCAATTACATCTCCAAACTGTGATTGAATCTAAGCTTATTAGGCTGCCATTTGTGTGTTTGTCTCAGTGTCACATTTAATTGATTCTAGGCCATTGCTCGTGCTTTAATTTGCCCAATTGTGGATGATAAACTCCATTCTGAAACCTTCCCAACCGCAGCCCAAACATAGTAAATAGAAATCAAGTTCCGAGACTAAAACAAAAACAAACAAACAAAAAAATAATAATAATGTAGCACAAATTTACGAATCAAATTATTTAATACCATTGACAGCACACTTAGTAAAACCTTATAATTATGACAAATAGTATACCGTTTTTGTTTCTAATTGTAAAAATATACCCACTTTTTTCGATTATACTAAATTCTTCTAGTGATTTTTTTAAGCATTATACATTAAATTATTCATTTAACATTTTTTGCATCTGAAACAACTCTTGATAAATTTTGTCTCAAAAACTATTGGTCAAAAGCATCTGAAACCAAAGACTTCAACTGTTTTAAATTTATAACACAATAAGATCAACTAGCAAGCAACAAATGACAAATTTAAATTTAGGAAGTTACTAATCAATGAACTCCAAAATATGTTAAAGGGTGATAAAACAATGGTTTTGTGACACATTTGCAAATCTTAAGGGGCTATTGGTATTGTGATGATAATTTTAGGCTCCTCATTAACACTCTTTAAAAATTGTAAAAAACACATACAGTTATACAAACAAAACACCCTTCTCCCTATTGTCGAAAAAATTGAAGTACGTAAACGCACAAGTTAATATATTACATGCAAAGGAATTCCGAATCAATTGATTTTCTACCACAAAATTATCAATTGGCCCAAACTTTGATTACATTTTTATTTATACTTAAATTGCAGATTCGGTAGCGCATGTTTTATTTTCTTCTTTTCCAGCCACTTTTGTTTTCTCCGGTTAATAGTAAATCCGTAGATATAATAGTTCGTTTTAGTTGATTGTGCTGCATCATATCAGATTATATATTCTGATGTTTTTTAAATTCTGAGTTTTATTACAAATTACTAAAATCAGTCTAGAATCTTACTAATTGGTTTTGCAAACGCAATTATCTTTTGTGTTTAACGTAGAAATCGGCTTAATTACGGAACCGATGTACCGTAAAATCCCAAAGTAAGAGACTAATTACTGCGCAAATCTCGCTTTTTACTCTCCGATTCTCAGACATGGATGGTGTTGGTATTTGCACGACAAGATTGCAACCTTGAATTCAAAAGGCTCTTTATCCATTCATCTAGTTATCGAGCTGAACCTTGAATTTGTGTTATAAATTCAAGTTAACTAATTACGAGTTTTGCGCATTATTTGTTTTTAAAATAAGATAAAATAAGATGGTGTGCACTTGAGATTTTAAATTAAAAAATACTGTATGCACAAGTGGACCAGTCTTTTACATTAATCAGAATAATCATAAGGGATTTACAACTATCATGCAATTGGTCATGATCTACAATCTTGATTATTGTGATACCTCAAACAATAACAAAATATCAAATTGCCGCCCACTCCCTTACGGAGTTTAATCTAGCTGTTTCGTATGTACCCGTAACAATATTACATTTTATAACGTGAGAAAGTGTCTGCAATGGATTTAAAAACAAAGTTTGCTATAATGAATTCACATGTGTATTGATTTTTTGTTTTCAAGCAAACATGTAGTATGAGCCAATACCTGTAGAAAATCATTAATAACGAGTCTACTTATTTTCTAATTGCCTTTTATAGTTGTGATCGAGTAATACAGATTTTATTTAGTTGCCATTAATTGACTGATATTTGTTTTATTAACAATCTTTCCTCTGGTAGCAAAATTTTTGGTAAAAGTTGAACCTAATGAAAAAGTTTTAATTAGATTGCATCATCAAACTTCGAAAACCTCAAACCAATAGGATTTTTCTATTCAAAATATATTATAACAATGAATTATCACCAGGAAAGATCAATGTATATGTTTGTTGGTTTAGAAATTCTTAATCCACAAATTTTTCAAGTTTGGAAGCATTAAAGATGAAGAATGATTACACCACAAATTTGTTATTCGTAGATAGTACAATGATAGAGTTGTCGACTATTAAAATCAGATACCAAAAGCACTATGTATTTAAATGATACTTAAATTTTCAATGCTTTATTAGCCCTCAATTTTTATAATTGACTGGCTGTGATATTAATGTCATGAAATTTGTCGAATAGAAATCATAGCAAACTCACCATGATTAGTCAAACTACCATTGGCTTACAAACATAACAATCTAAATCAAAAGAATAAAAATCAAGCTTCTTTTTTAAATTATATTTAGATCACGAAACTTGAAAGCAAAGTAGAAGTACAGCAAAATTCATTGAATCTTCAATTTTTAAATCTGTTTTGATTTAGTGTGTGATTTGAGTATCAAAGCGCTGACCTCACAGTAATTAATACTTTTGTCAAATTCAAGCACACTCTACTCGATTCGTTCAGTTTACTTGCTTATTTCGAAAAATCATTTCAACATATTCAGTCATTACAAAACACTCTTGATTGATGTAGCAGGATTCATTAAAACAAAGGAAAACAAACAAGACACACCTCAAGCATTAGGTATTTTCAACGCTTATTTAAATGAAAATTCATTCGAATGCAAATCAAATAGTATTCAATGATCAAAACTCTGGCAACACTATGTTCAGGAGCAAACGATATCAAATTTATTAGAATTGTATTTATTTCAATTAAACGACTTCATACAATCAAAGTATCAACTACTCGAAATAAGACACTGGGATCAACTGATACTAATTTAATTGAATCAAAGGGCGTTAAAAAATGTAAATACATGTTGGAGATGACGATTGCGACAATGGACTCAATTAGATAAATTGCACAAAGCGATTGATATTTGGAAAGCACTATTCAGGATTCACAAAAATTGAGCCCTTCACACTGTGTCATAAACTCATACAATCCCGGGTCTCAAAATCTCGATTAATTTTGCCTGTCTTATTAAAATTCATAAGTCAATAGCGTCAATTTAAGCTAATTTAATTACACAGCCAAACCATTGTTTCAATCGTTAAACATTAAAAAAATACAACGATTTCATGAAAAAAAAATCCAGTATGATCAACAGAACAGCTAATTATAAAGTTTGCAGTTTTTGGTTAATCAAAGATACCGAGTTGCATTATTATGAAACCAGATTGGCTTACTTTATCAATAAGTTTTGATTTATTATCCTTGTATATTTTTATCACCAAATTTTATTACGCGCCAATTGAATGGAAATGAGGATCGAGCTCACTTAGCGTCAAGAACCACTAGAAATCAGAATTACTATTACCGAACATTGATCAATCAGTCACTTCAGGTTTAATATTTACGGTTACACATGCCGAGTTGTGTCGCTTTTGGTAGAGATAATTGTTTCTTATAAACAAAATTTAGCAAATAAAACTGGCACCGACTAATTAAACAAATACACTAGTGAAGTACAATAAGAGTTCACTTATAGCTTAATATACTATGATTGAAATCTGATCATCTTACATCTATTCACAATTACGTAGTTAGTTTAAATTTCTGTACATACAACCTAACTTGGGGTCTGTCACCTATGTCTTTTTCACTACATGAGCATGTTATATTTGTCAGGTTGAATTATTGATTGTTGGTATTTTAGTTTTTGACTCAATTTGTATTTGTAGTTGGTAGAATTATTTGATCTTTATCGATACGACGTGATGCCGAAATAGCAGAATCGATGGTTTTAAACAAATGCCATAATGCTGTCATAGATGCCACAATTCACCATAGATAATAACGTATTGGTTTAATACCAAGTAAAAATGACTTCAACGTATAAACAAAATTTCAGCATAGATTCGCAGTATATCACGCGTAATGTAAAAATAGTACCGCTACAGCTCAAATCCTAGATAATTGTATTTGCAAAAACCACTAATCAATGAGTTTTCTATAAACCGACTATTGATTCGTGTCCAGTTATCTAGGGTAACACCAAACCGAATTCAAACAAGACTCCGGTTCTACAAATCAACATCTAGAAAACAGAAAAAAAAAAGCGATAGGAAAATACAACATTGACTCTAACTACATAAACAAAATTCTTTGACTATCTAATTTCCTTTCACAAATGACAAGTTTGTTTGGATTAGGTTTGATTTAGATACAGCATACTTGTTTTTTTTCTCCAAATTATCGTTAATCAAAGATATATATACATAACTATGTTATATCTAAATTAAAATCAACCACTTATAACTTGTCATTTGTAAAGGGAAACTAGATAGTCAAAAAACCTTTATGTTTTGTTTATTGTGTATATGAAATCGAATCAACGATAATTTGAACAAAAAATAGAACGTCGTAGAAGTTGTCTATTTTTAACACCCAATTAGGAAAAAATTACTTGACATTTTAGAGAATCAGTAAGGAAATTGAAATTCTTGATCGTGAGTGCATGAGAAATAGAGATTTATTTTGTAAAATCAAAAATTGAAACGACTTCATACTTGTTATTGATTTTCTTTCATTCCGTATCTTATTATTCATAAAGTTTTTATTTCGGTATGGTATTTCCAGACAAATTGGTACATTCGAAACTTTATATCAAAATCGATATATACATTCAAAAGAAACAAGAATAAGAAAATGTCTTTAGGGGTAATGGTCCAAAACATTACTCTACTCTTGTATCCCTTTTACATACCTGTAAAATTCTACTATAAATAATACTTTACGCTGCACTAATCAAGTCAAAACAACAAATTTTGCTCCCTCATATCTCATACACCTAAATTATTGTCATAGAAGAAGTTGGGCATGTTATTCATTTGACTGAATATTATATTTGAAGCGTTGTCATTAGTCAAATAGTCATTCAACAAATCCGACTCCTCTAAATTGACCATTGGGCTATTTCCGTAAAACAACGGCGTCTTGACATTGTTGAAGGTCTGATTATTATCTAATATATTTGATAACGAAGGGTTGTATCTGGGTGAGTAAGGAGACTTTTTCTCGTCCAATGAACCGGAGTTGGTGCTACTGTTAGGGCTGGTATTGTTGTTAGTATATGCGCCAAACGGCGATGGACCATTTAGCTTTTTGAACTGCATTTGGAATTTAGTCTTGGAGTTGAATATCTCCGGCAACAACGTTTCTGTTGAGTCCAAATGATCTTTCAACTCTTGATTGTTCTTGAAGTATTCCGAGTCGGCTTTTAATTCGTACACTTTCAAAACTACTCTCAAAACCAACCGGATCATGATCTCAATAGTAAAGTCCTTCTTGGAGTATATCCCTTCCCGGTTTTTATGCAACGTGCAATTGAAATTTTTATACGAGCTGAAGAAATTCATCGATGAATCAATCAATAAATTCAAATCGTTGTTTGAGTCGAACGAATTAGGATGATTCAATATCGCAGCTGAAATGATTAAAAAAGCAGCCACGGCGTAGAATAAAATCCAATTGTAACAGGTTGTAGTTGTATTATTCTTATTGACCCGTTTTAGTAGATACAAAATTGTTCTTGCTGAATCTAAACTTATATTTCTGAATTTTAGAATCCGTTCATCAGTGTCAATACTATCAGCCCTAACCATTAATGGGAATCGATTTATAATCATCAAATGTGAGAAATATGTTAATTTAATACCCAACAAACATTCTCTTTTATTGGTTGATAAATTAGATTCTGTGGATCCAAAACTTGGATCATTATAAAATATTGGTTTACAATCATTATTTGCACACGATGCCAATTCAAACATTTCATAATTCAATTGTTCCAAACTTGAGCATATCCATTCTAAATCTTTAGTTTGAGCTGATGCTACAAATAAAGTATGATACGATTTCGAACGGAGTCTAGTCAATATCGATGCATAAATGTGATAAAACGTTATGAAATCATGGTCGGTACTATTCAAATAAACTAGTAACCGAAGTGCAATTGGTTTGGTTGTATTTTTCAACAACGCTTCATTTAAAAATTTTTTACAAGTATTTTGAAATTCAGTGTCACTATTAGGATTCAATTCATTTGAAGCCAATTGAAAAAATTTTATCAAATCTTCATCATTGTTTGTTGTAATATCATCTGAGTTTAGTATTGGAGGTTTACCACTTTTGAAACACATTTCTGTGTCACAGTAATAACAAAACCACCATATTCTTCTTCTCCGATCTTGCTCGATGATTGATGCATTGTGATAACTTTCAGCTCGATGTAATCCCATTTCTTGGGCATATCGTATTACCACCGATATAATTATATAATTGATATGACTAGATAACCAATTGAATTCGTTATAAATTATGAACAATAACATCGCTTCAATGGTTTCAATTCCATCACTGACGACAGACAACCTATGGTAATAATATATGGCATTATCCAACAATTCAATTTGCAATTCAATCAACTCCTTTTCATCTTTTGATAAATTTGAATTTTCGCCAGTTGATGGGAAATCATTACATCGATCAGTTTTGGCATTCAAAGCAATTAATAAAACACAAGTCATTGTCAAGAGTTCACTGAGTTTGAATTTTTTTCGTTTAGCAATGTTTGGTTCCAACTTGCTATTGTAATATGCAACAAATAAACTTCGGACATACGAAGAGTCGACTAGAATGTTCACCATAGTCACTTCTTTATAATATAAATCAACCAATTCTAAAACGAAATTCGAATCCTCGGGAAACGGAGATTCCAATAGTTTTTTCCGTTGCTGCTTATCAACAACCGGTGGATCTATCCATTTCAACAAATATGTCTTCAATTTGGAGTAAAATATAAATGGTAGGTTTCTCAACGGCGTGACGTATTTTGAACCGTGTTGTTCCAAGGTGTTTTCGATCCAATCCAAAGAGTCTTTTGAAAATATGCATAGTATTGAATGCGTACCAATGTATTCATCTCTCTGTATCAAGGATTTAGATTCCTTTTTGAAATCCATCTCTGATTCAGACTCTGAAGATTCAATGATTGATTGTCTCCGACTCGAATCTGGAATCGAAATGGGGGCGTTTTTTTGTTGAACCAACATCTCGATTGTTTTTGTTAATTTGAGTATCGAATTTTCCATATCGATCAACCTCTGATTAAGGTTTACTTTTGAAGCGTGATCATCCACGTCATCATCCATGTGACCATCTGATGTATGAGACATGGGTTTTCTTTTCTTTTTCATCGGCCGTTGCTTATAATGACACTCGAGGTCCTTTTTACTCCCAACACAATTCTCACACGGAAATTGGCCATTACACTTGATCTTCTTCTTCCTACAACTATCACAAGCAACTCTAATTCGTTTCCGTTCTGTATCGTTTGGATCGTTCCCAGTCAAATTGTAAGCTGCAGGACCATGGTGCATTTGAGCACCTGCTTCTTTCGAATCTTCTGGCCCATTCCCCAGCTTGTTCAAATCGGGCAATGATTCCATTTCTAAACGTTTATTTCATCAATATTGCGCGACAGAAGAACAAAACAAAAAAATAAAATAAAAAAAAAAAAGAAAAAAAAGAATCTAATTACATAATTAATTAGGTAAGTCTTGAGCCGATGTTTTATACACTAAGACGGAATAAATCATTCAATTGTATAATTTTGCTTAGTTGTGAAGAATGTACCTAGATCGTCAAATTGAGGCACATCGTTCATAAATGCCAAGTCATTTAATTGTTGTTCATCAAACGGTACATTGACGAAAGTATTGTCAAATGAGTATTTCGATAAAACTTGATCGAAATCAAGGTTGAAATCATTGGTTGTGAAATCATTCAATTCTGTACTTAATGGACTTGCATCACTCAATTCGGTGATTTTATTACTGCGGTTCAATTGATCGAAAAACGTTGCATCTAAATTATCCAAAAGTAGATCGTTTCCTTGGTTCAAGTATTCAACCTTGGATGTCAACACCCTAATCAATGCTTTTGTAACATAATCGTAATAAATGTTTTTACTATTTAATATCCCATCGCTTTCATTTATTGAAAAAAATTTCAAAGATTTGATCAATAACAATCCGTCCTCATAACTTGACTTTTCTTTTGAATACATTAGACAATTTCCTAGTAAACTGCAGAATGCAACCAAGGGATAAAATGATATACTTGTTTTCCCCGGCGAGCTCATTGTGTTTGAATCGTATTTGACGACTAGATTTAATAAGTTTCTTGAACTGTTTAATGATAGTGTTCCATAGGGTAGTAACCTTTCGTCATCAATTCTATAATTTTTTATAAATGGAATCCGATTCACTGAGGATAAATGAGCATAATATAATGCTCTTAAATGGACCATATAATAATCAAATACTTCTTTATTACAATTGAAAGGATTCCCGTCTGAAATTAAATTAGAATCGTCCAATCTAGTTCCGTCCACCATTAAATTATTCATGAGTTTGAAATCTTCATTGATCTCATTTATAATAGTGAATATACCTTGAATATTTAAATTTGTCGGTATTTTGGAAAACAACTTGTTATAACTCTTCATTTTAATTCTAGTTAAAACCAATCCAAAATAGATAAAATAATAATAATGGCTTTTTGTTTTGGATATTTTAAAAATAGTTTTTGAATTCGGTTTATACGAATCGGTTGCAAATAAAGTGGTTGGAACGCTTAAGAAGCAATCGTCGTATTCAGTCAAGGTAGTCACGTCTTCCATATTTATATTCATCGATTTCCCACTCTTGTAACTGATATCACACGCACTGTATTCACAGAACCACCACAACATTCGTTTCAACATTGCTAATTTTTCATCCAGTTCCGAGTTTATAAATTCGCTCGAATGTAGACCTTTTGCTTTAGCCATTGAGACCAAGTCATTTACCAAAACATGATTGATTTGAAAATCAGTGACCATGTTACTTTCAACATAGATTATCAATAATGATAATCCTTGTATTGATCTCAACCCATCGGTTGAGGTTTTGGACAATTTTTTATAACATTCGATTGAGTTTTTAAACAATTTGTTTGCATAATCGGTGACATTCACCGAGGAATATGATTGACTTTTAGATTTTCTCCAACTGGTCAAGCATACCAATAAAGCGGTGTTCATCATTAACAAATCATCATAACCAAGATCAATGTTAGGATTTCGATAGTATGTTTCAAAGACCAGTAAAACGTCCTCTTTATCGCAGATTATAGGAACAATGTATAAAGAATCGAAACTAGAATTTATGATGTCATTGATGAGGTCTTTGTCGTTTAGATCGAAATACTTTTTATTTTGATTTGTTGGGGTGTAATCAGTCAAAATTTGACTCGAACTTTTCACAGCAGTTTTGAAAGCTCGGGGTAGTTGTTTCAAGGGGGCAAATATATCATCACCTCCTGCATTGTTCCCCACTATTCGATTCTTTAGCCAGTCTAACGACTTTGCCGATAGAATATAGAATATAGAATGAGGCCCGAAATAATTCAACATTTTCCGTTTGAGATTCAGCGTAAGACAAGTTTTATCACTTGGTGCCAACATATCCTTCATAATTCTTGGATCGCTTATCGATACTTCGTCCTCCGATTCCAGTGACTCGGAGGAGTTATCATGCTGTTTGGAGTCTTGACTGGTATCTGAGTTTTCAAAAATATCGTCAGTTGAACTCACTGTACCTTCAGTACTATCCTTGATGATGAAATCTTGTTGATCTTGAGGTTCCAATTTGGATACTAACCTCGATAACAACGACTCTAGAACGTTGATTCTTGAATTTAATTTGTTGATGGTTATGCTATCATTATTTGGCTTGGTCACTTTCTGTTCGGGTCTAGATCTCTTCTTTTGAATAAAAGTATACTCGCATGTTTTCTTCTTCTCTTTACATTTCAAACAAGGAGTTTCTCCATTACACTTGCTCTTCCGCTTCCTACATGAATCACAAGCCACTCTGGTCCTTACTCGTTTCTCTCCATACTGGGTGAACACCGGGTTTAATTGGGACATGATACTCAATGGCAACAGGGAACGGGGAAAAATAAAAAAAAAAAAAACAAAAAAATAAACTTTTATAATTTTGGCACGTGACTTGATAGATCTGATTACGTTTGAGATTCAAATGAGATAAACTGCGTTTGAATCCTTGAGAATGGCTAAAGGTAAAAGAATAAAGACAAACTTAAGCATGTACGACTTTTTAACGAGTTGAACTATCAAATGTAATAATCTTTTACAACAAAGATGACTAAGATTGTAGAAGTTGTGGGAGATTTTACACGCTCTCATTTAGATATGATCAACATTTCATATTAAAAATGCTTTGGCTTTGAATATGTTAATATCTATAGAAACTTTTCAAATCAATGGTCACCAAGATAATCATTCAAAGCTTCGTACACGAAGATATAGTTTTTAGCTAAGCATCATCCCCACCTAATAATGTCTTTGCAAAACGTGAATTTGTATCTAACTTTTACCAACTGATTACATTTCGGCACTTGACAAAAAATTGATCATTGTAAATACTAATTTGCCAATCAACAGTCTGGTAAAAGATTCACGGCTTAAGGCTATCGGAACCATCAGCGTGACGGTTCATCGTCGTTTTTAAATCGAACAAGTCTTCCTGAATACTACTAGTTCGTTAATAAGTGAACTTTTAGTATTTTCATTACAAAGCCAGTGTTTGGACACATACCTCTAGTTGATAGGAGTTTTCATTCACAGCGGTAATAATATTTACAAACACAGCACTTGTAGTTTGCGTACCACCAATTTTATTGCCAGTGTGAATCAATATTTCTATCAACTACAAGTGTTACTCCTTACTGGTCTCATAACAGCAATCGATGGAATCTCCTTTTTGATACTATCGCCGAGTTAAAGGATTACATACATGTTATTCACACAAATAAATTTTCCAAACCTTCAACTAAACATTTAATTCTTGAACAATTAAAATATTTGTAATATGTCTCATTCAAGAGTTACCACAAAAAGTCAATCACAAGCGATTACCACTCTATGTTTGATAGATCAGAAAGGGTATTACTTTTCACTAATAATTAACAAAATTAACATCAAGAACAATTGCGAAATCAAAAATTCATGGTTTTTTGTCATCTTCTTTGTTCTTTGGCTGATATGCAAGCGGTTGGTCTTTTGAAGATAAAATATCAACAACTTCTCAGTCTTATTAAAACTGTATTGAGGTTGATCACAACATTCTGCGAGGAAGGAAGCTGCATCAACTTTAATACGCAATTAAACACAACGCCAACAGTATTGCACTTTACATCAGTTCCTTAGAAGCGTCAAATTCAATTTAACGTTTAATAAATTGAAAAATGTCAAACTTGCAAACTTTTGAACCATCAACTGCGTCACCTGCGTCACCTGCGCCATACAATCTGAAAAGGTTGTCCCTTGAATAGTGTAATATTCAATTATCTTCCTATATCGTAGACACTAATTCTTCTATTTCAGTGTTATACACAACCATGACTTATTTTGCGTCAGTTAATTATAGCGCCAGCAAATTGATTGGGCTAAAAAGAAATAGCTCACACGATAGCAAATTCCTCCCCCAGGCTCTAAATTAATGACCAGCATTGCTTTGATTCAGCTGCTATTGCTATAATTCAGAATTTCAGGAATTACAATTAAGACACAACTCCAGGCATATCAGAATACTCCTATTGTAAACATCAACCTAAACAAGGATCTTTAGTCCATCCCTAAGTTTGAGGTTGATCAATTATAAACTTGATTGTATTTTTGAAGTTTTCACGTGACAAGCATTTTGTCGTGTCTGCCTGTTGGTGAAATTTTGACAACCAAATTTTCAGATTTCGATATCGAGAATGGTGACTAGGAAAGGTGCACCCATCATCACCAATAAAGAGGATGCCAATTTCAGAGAGGCATTGAAGTTGTTTGATTCCAAGCAGTACAAGAAATCATTGAAGTTGATTGACACGAATTTGAAAAAGAATTCCAACCATGGAGAATCATTAGCATTGAAAGGGAATTTGATACTAAACTTACATTCCAATAATACTGATACAAGAGATTTGGATGCTCAAAATTATATAGATAAAGCGATATCCAAAAGTTCAAAAAACTATTTGGTTGATCATTTGGTTGGTATTTATTATAGATCAAAAGAAAATTATCAAGAAGCTGCAAAATGGTTGAAAGCAGCCAACGACAATGGATCTCCCAATAAGCCAATACTCAGAGATTTATCTTTTATGCAAGCACAACTTCGAGATTATAAGAATTTGAAAGAAAGTAGACAATTGTATTTAGAACATCAGCCTGGTTATAGAGCAAATTGGACAGGGTTAGCCGTAGCTCAATACTTAAACAAAGAAAATTCTAATGCAATTAACACATTGACAAAAATTGAAGAAATCATTCAAGAACATTTATCAGAGAGTGATTTATACGAACATAATGAATGTATATTGTTCAAAAATAAAATCTATGGTGAATTAGGGGATTATCAAAAAGCATTGCAAGTGTTGGAGAAAGACGAGCCACAAATTTTGGATAAACTTTCGTATTTAGAATACAAAGGGAAATATTTGTTATTAATGGGCGAGAAACAAGCAGCTTCATTGATTTATAGGAAATTGTTGAAAAGAAATCCTGATAATGTGTCGTATTATAATTTGTTGGAATTGAGTTTGGATACATTACTGAAACCAATTGAGATTAGAATCAAATTGTATGAGAAATTGGTTAAATTTTATCCGAAATCTGATCCAGCTAAATTTTTACCTTTAACTTTTATACCATCATCGAATCCTGAGTTTAGATTAAAAGTCAAAGAATACTTGATTCCACAATTAATCAGAGGTGTACCTGCAGTATTTGTGAATGTGAAACCATTATACAAAAATGAATTGAAATTGGAAATTATTGAAAAAGTAGTTTTAGACTTTATTGAAGAGGAATTACCAAAGATTAATAATCCAACTGTTGAAGTTTGGAGTAAGCATTATTTGGCACAGCATTATCTTTATAAGAAAGATTTGATTAAAGCTTTGGCATACATAGACGAAGCTATTGATCATTCACCAACATTGGTTGAATTGTATATAATAAAAGCTAGAATTTTGAAACATCAAGGAGACTTTGAAAAAGCCATGGATGTTATGAATCAAGGTAGAGAATTGGATTTACAAGATAGATTTATAAATTCAAAAACAACAAAATATATGTTGAGGGCAAATAAGGTGAATGAAGCAATTGATTGTATTTCGTTGTTTACGAAATTAGACGAAGGTGCAATCAATGGATGCAAGGACTTACATACAATGCAAGTGAATTGGGTACTAATTGAAAGTGCGGAAGCTTATTATCGATTATATTTGGAGAATAAAGAGAAATTATTAACAGATGAAGAGAATGAAGAAATATCAGACTTGATTGAGATTTATAAAGGATTATCTTTTAAAAGGTTTCATGCGGTTTTAAAAAATTTCCAAGTGTTTATTAATGACCAATATGATTTCCATTCGTATTGTATGAGAAGAGGCACACCTAGAGATTATATTGATTTACTTAAATGGGAAGATAAAATCCATACAACTCCAATATATACCAGAGCGTTGGTTGGATTATCAAAAATATATTTTGAAAACAAGGATAAGGTTGAAGAAGATGTTGAGATTAAAAAAGTGAATAAGAAGCAACAGAAAAAGGCCAATAAGAAAAGAGTTGAATTTATATCTCAAATTGAAAGTGAAAAAGATGATCAAGACCCATTTGGCACCAAATTGATTTCAAATTCAAATATTGAGCAGTTTTTCGAAATCATGAAACCACTCATAACAGAAGGTAAAAATTTGATATTGACATGGGAAATATTATTCAAAATATACTTGTTACAAGGCAAATACGTGTTATCATTACAGGCAATCAAGAACTTGGACAAAATGAAAACCAATTTAAATATAAACAAATTGTTGAATGAATTATCAGAATCATTGAATACAGATGAACAAGTCAATCCTGCAATTAAAAAAGTAGTTGAGAAAAGTATAAGTACTTCATACCCTGAATTTTCCAAACAATATATATAGATTAAATACTTAATTATTTATCCAATTATCTACTTGCGATCTTGCAACGTTTCCAGCCAAATTCAAAGTTTGTTTACCCATTGGGAAGTAGCTCACTGTATACCACACTGCACTCAACAATTGTATAACAGCAAATATGATTGATAAAATTGTTGATTTCAACGATATGGAACTTATCAAAGTTAGAATAATTGACGATAGAAACACAATTGTAAAGATGATTCTTGTTGAGGAAAATAAATGGATCAAATATTCTTTGACACCTTGTAAAACACCAAAACTGATGATGAAAAAGATTGAACCTAGCGACCACAACAAAGCAAACTTTCTTGGTTTCAAAGACAAGATTGGGAATAGGAATATACATATCAACCAACAGCAAATGCTTCCGCCAAAACACAATGCAAAGATCAACATTCTATCCCATCTCGATAGTTGGAGATATCCAGGGTCTGAAGTGACATAATTGTCGTCGTCCTGTAGGTAAATGGATTGGTTTCTGAATGGGTTCAATTTTTGTAAATTTGATTTAAACGAGTTGTGGGTCACTGGGGGAGGCAAAGGAGCACCATCGTTGGTATCGGATTGACTCAACTGGGAATAATTGTTCTTGTTAAAAGATTTGAAAAAGTTCATAATCAACAAAAATAAAATCAAATAAAATAAAATAAAACAAAATAAAAAAAAATCAGGCACTGTTGATATGTCAGACAAGCAATTTGTGAATACTTATTTGGAATTGATTTCGTTATCGAGAACCCAGCCGATTGACACCTTCAACACTGTTTCCAAGTACTCATCTTTATCCTCCTTAGGTCCAAGTTTGCCGAAATATAAATACAAATTACCCCAACCGAGTAAAATACAAAATGAACACGTTACATATACGTTGAAGTTCAAGTCGATCAAACCACCATACAAGTTCAACACTGAGTTCACGATATCGTCTTCGGAATCCATATACAAGATCAAACAATTGTTGATTGAACATGTGTCCAGTTTGACGGGGATATCTCCCAATGATATCAAATTGTTGTATAAATCCAAAGTTGTCCAGGATTCATCCAGTGTGAAAAACCTTGGAGAAACAGAAATTGCATTCAATTGTATGATTACTCCAAAGCAAAAAGATGTTGAGGTTGAGGATCCTGAAATAGAAGAACCAGACATATCTGAATTGAAAACAATTTCAGAAACGTCATGGACGGAAATCTATAAAATCATACAATCGGACATACAAGACGAACAATTGTCAAAGCAGTTGATTGAGAAGTTCAAACAACAAGTATAGATATATATATATATTATTATTTACTGAATCTTTTCATTAGCAATTCGTTCAAACTGTGACCTGGAGCACGGTGGACTCTTTTCTCGTACAAGTAGTAGGACATGACGCCCATCGAGACGCCGATGATTGGGTCTGCGTATCTGGAGATCAAGTATGGGTATTGCATTTAGTCGTGTTTAAGTCCCAAGTGTTGATTGTTTGTTGATGATGATGACAGGAGAGAAAAATTATTTCAACCACTTACAAACTTTTTCAAATGGCTGCTGTGTTTCCAAGAACCTGTTATAAATGTGGCGAGGCTGGCCACTTGGCCGACGAGTGTCAACAAGAAGAGAGATTATGCTACAACTGTCACCAATCGGGCCACGAGTCGACCGACTGCCCGGAACCGAAACAAAACACTTCTAAACAGTGTTATTCCTGCGGTGACGTGGGCCACATCCAGTCGGATTGTCCTAGCCAATCCCAAGGATCCAAATGCTACAACTGTGGTCAATTTGGTCACATTTCCAAACAATGCAACAAGAGCCAGGCCAAACCGTTTAGATCCAACCAAAGTTCCAACTATAATTCATCTTCGTCTGCAACGTGTTACAAATGTGGAGGTCCAAACCATTTTGCAAGAGACTGTCAAGCTGGCTCTGTCAAATGTTATGCTTGTGGTAAAGTAGGCCACATTTCAAAAGAATGTCATTCTGCTTCTGGTGGCTCCAACTTTGGTTCCAAGACTTGTTATAGTTGTGGGAAAGCCGGCCACATATCAAAAGAATGTACTGCTTAAAAGAAAATATTTGTATATAAGGTAAAAAAACAACATATATATATATATATAGTTGATGATAACTACTATAGTAAAATTTTTATTTTTCTTGTTTAACCACTAAGGTACCACACAAACCAAAAACATAGGATTAGCAATAGTAAGATCATTCTTCCTTTTCTAGTGGTGGTGAGATACAATATGTATCCAATTGTGAAATCTACAATTGGTTGGACAATTTGTTGAATTATGAAATCTAACATTATAGGCTTTATGTAGATGGTAGTTGGACCGCTCACTGACGACGAGTCTAATCCTGTAGGCACTATTTGTAAACAACCCGATAGCTCATTGATGATCAGTTTTGGAGGTTGGAATGGGATTGTTATATCCAAATACACCGGTTTATGATCTGAAGCTAAGATGTTATCGATTGAAAAGTATTTATTCACTTTGGGAGCATTTAATCCATCGACTGAGTCTTCATAAGTGTTTAGGTATAATATTCGATCACACCAACTTGGACTTCGTTTGGAATTGTAAATCAGGGTGTTTATGTGATATTTATAAGTTGGTTGGAAATCGATTTTTGCTTCATTGAAACCTAGTAGGACTTCTCCATTTATCAACCCTTTGGTTAACTCATCGTATTGTTTGTTCAAATCTGTGTTATCTCGTAGCTCATTGATTGGGTCATTTAAAGATAACAAATTCTTTGCTTCTATAGATTTCGAACTGTATTTCTTGGTTGTTCTGAAATTTAAATCACCCATAATGAATAAATGGTTATTGGACTTGATGAATCCATAACCGTCTCCGAAATTCAATGATCTGATGATTGTTGATAGGTTTTTCTTTCTCAACTCATAATAATATTCTCCTTCATAAGCGTTCAAATGACATGCCAAAACTGTTATTTCCACACTTGAATCACCAAACTTACCCTTTGGAAGATAAGTCAATCGTATTCCCACACCACCTTTCATGGAACTGTTGAAATAGCCCACTGAAGACTTCCCAATGCGAATATGTTGGAATCTCGACGGATAAGGAGACAACATGATCATGCCAATAGAACCAATGTGGTCCATGGCTACAGTTTGGAAATTGACATTGTATTTCTGTTTCAACAAGGTCAATAGGAATGAGTTGAATTGGATCAAGATTTGATTTGATGTGGTGTAGAAACATCCATCCAATATGGAACAAAACTCTTGGAAACTGAAGCAGTACAAACTTGATAATTTCAGAGGCAATTCCTGCGCCAACTTGTCGAAAACCAGTTGGTGGTTGATGGGCTGTTTGTTGATGTTGTATGAGAATAGATAAATTGGTATTGTCATTGATAAGGTAGGAAAAAAAAAACATCAATGAATTTCATTGAAGATCAACGAAATCAGCTCCAACACCTTGATTTGGTAGAAGAAAACATAACTCTGCGGTTGGTCAGGTTTCCATATCTATTGAATGATGACGCTGGAGTCACACGAAGGTTGAGGTTGTTGCAGCAGCATGAATTACGCTTTTTCATCAATCAATACAACACTGCGTTGAAATCAATACAACATTGTATCACACAAGAATCCGATGTATTCAACAAACAAATGGAATTGTACAAAGATGATGGGTTCAAAGTGTTTGACCAGTTGATTGAAAATATACCCAAGAATGAAGATATAGAAGTGAACCAATCGTCTATATATCAACCATTTTCTTCAAACAAAGAAGAAATCAAGTTTAAAATCAACAAAAAGACTGGCAATGAGAAGAACTTGGTGAAGAGAAAGTACTTGTTGAGTTCAATTGCATCCCATTTGTACCAAGAATTGCAAGACACAACTCAAGTGTTGGATCTACATCCGTTTCATAATCAATATAAAACATTGACTGGGAAAACTCCTCCTTACATTGAATACTTGTACATTTTCAACAAATTCCCTTGTGAATACAACAATAAACAAGAATATTTGAGCTATCTAACACAATTGGCGGAATATTTGATAAACGCACTCAAGATTTTACACCCATTGAAAAATATCGATAAATTGATGATTGACTTGAAATCAAATTATCAAGACTCGGTTGTAAATGATTCAGGAGTGTTTTGTAAATCTTGTGATCATTTGTTTCCAAAACAAACGGTTTACCAAGGTCATCTATCAGGAAAGAAACATCGGAAAAACCAATCTCAGCCAAATACTTTATACTATGAATATTCAATTGAACAATTATCAATAGAATTGAAAAATGATATTGAATATACTAAATCTCAATATGAGAAATTACAAAACCAATCACAACGAGAAAAATTGATTGAACTTGAACAACAGAAAGAACTTGAAGAAGAATTCACTCTGATTGAAGATGATTCTGAATCAGACAATGATGACGGTTATGAATCAGATGGGAATTTTAAACATTTACCATTGGGCAACGATGGTACACCAATACCGTTTTGGTTATACAAATTACAAGGATTAAACAAACTATACAATTGTGAAGTATGTGGAAATGTTAATTATAAAGGAATGAAGAATTTTGAAATCCATTTCAATTCTCCTAAACATCAAAACGGATTGAAACTTTTTGGCGTTGAAGATGAATATTTAAAGTATTTCAAAAACATTTATCTAATCGATGAGGTTGAGAAATTGTGGGCTAAACTCAAGAGAGAGAAGAACGTGACCAAATCAGTCCAAGATAACATTGTTGAAGTTGAAGATGACGATGGGAATGTCATGACTGAACGTGACTACATAGATTTGAAACGACAAGGGCTAATATAGATTTTTTTCTAAATATCGACCAATTGGTAGCATTGTAGGATTTTTCATGAATAGATACAACTTCATCATGTCTGGTATCAAGCGTCCATTGTCTTCTTCCAGCTCGGTGCGAGACGAACACGGGTTCAGATTGCGTAAACAGGATATTGACAAGGTGTATAAAACATCGTATGATTTAAATGGCGGTAATCCAGATATAGCCCAAGGCAAGACTATTCAAGAAGAAGAGATGGAAGGTACAAAATGGATTATTGATGGCAGGTTGAGAAGAGTAGTGCCTTATTATTTCACATACATGACGTATTGCAAATTGAGATGGATAAATCGTAAATTGATTGACGTTTTTATTGATGAGTTTAGAGATCGGACTCCTCAACAATATAAAAAAGCCATTGAAGCAGGCCAAGTGTGTATAAACTCCAAGCCGGCCACATTGGACTCGGTGCTTAAAAACAGCGATTTAATAACCCATCGAAGTTTCAGAAGAGAGACGCCAGTCACTTCGAGACCAATAAAAATTGTTTTCGAAGATGAGGATATCATAGCCATTGATAAGCCATCTGGGATTCCTGTGCATCCGACCGGGAGGTATAGATTCAATAGTATCACCAAAGTCATGCAACACGAGATGGGCAAAACTGTTCATCCATGTAACAGACTAGACCGTTTGACTTCGGGGTTGATGTTTCTTGGGAAAACTTCCAAAGGTGCCAACGAGTTTATGAAACAAATAAGAGATAGAGATGTACATAAAGAGTATATAGCGAGGGTGATTGGTGAATTTCCTTTGGATGATAAAACTGTCGATAAACCATTATACACCGTTTCACCCAAACATGCATTGAACGTCATTGATGAGAAATTGGGTAAGCAAGCAATCACTGAATTCAAACGAGTTTCATACGATCCAATCACAAACACATCCATTGTGAAATGTCATCCCTTGACTGGAAGAACCCATCAAATTAGAGTACACTTGCAATATCTAGGACATCCCATAGCTAATGATCCCATCTATTCCAACAAGTTTATTTGGGGAGAATCAAATGACCATGAGACTATCATTGAAAACTTGGATCAGATTGGTAAAAACCGGGCTTCATCTAGTTGGTTCAACCCGGAGGAGAATGGAGAGAAGTTGATTGATGAAACATGTCCCATCACGGGATTACAATTATACTCTGATCCTGGTCCTAATGATTTGGATCTTTGGTTGCATGCGTATCGGTACGAGCACAAAAACGGCGACTGGTCGTACAAGACGTCGTACCCGGAATGGTCGATTGAGCATGGGCGCAAGTTCATGCAGGCTGCCATTGGCGAAGCTGAGAAATGCACAGAGACTCAAACCCAGTTCAACGTGGGTTGTGTATTGGTCAACAATGGTGAAATCATATCCACTGGGTATTCAAGAGAGTTGGAGGGAAATACTCACGCTGAGCAAAACGCATTGGAAAAGTATTTCAAAAAGCATGGAAAACGTCAAGTTCCACTAGGTACTGAAATATACACCACCATGGAGCCGTGCTCATATCGGTTGAGTGGGAATTTACCTTGTGTGGAAAGAATCATTGAGATGTATCCAAATATCAAAACATGTTATGTAGGAGTCGTCGAACCCGATATTTTTGTAAAGAATAATTCATCAGCCAACATTTTAAAACGGGAAAACATTGAATACGTCCATATTCCAGGGTATGAAGAGAAATGTTTAGAAATTGCAAAACGAGGCCATGAAAAGATTAAAAACTGAATCCATTATTATATGTCATATAACCCGTATATATGGTTGTTGTTTGGTTTGTGATTGTGTGTGCTTTCTTAATTAGTGTCTTGTGTATTATTTGGAGAATTGGAGATTGAATCGTCTTCAAATGCCACCTCTTTTCTTGAATAAAGGTATACATTTCTCCTACTCCTCGAAGTGGTATTATCTGTAATTGTATTTGAATCTGTATTCAACACATTCAATACATTATTGTCTCTCACTTCTTCGTCTCGTTTAATTGTTGGGACAGAAACTGACCTTGGAATTGCAAAACCAGCAGCAATTATATTATCGGTCAAGGTTAAAAACATGTTTTTCGTCTTTTGTAATGAGTTGGTGAATTTCGACGTTTTCTCTGGCGGTTTGTGATCATCTTCATCTTCATTTTCAGGCTCAACAAATAAATCAAATCTATCTAATTCATACAACTCGTCTTCATAGAATCTTCTACCTAAAACCCCTTCTTTTTCTCGTTTTCTCATTATTACATTGAATTTATTACACCATTCCCAAGGTATCACCACTCCAATCACGTAATTCACCACTGAAAAGATCTCACTCAACTCGTAAACAAAAGCATTGGATACATCAGCAATGAAAAACGCAACTGGCAGATATATCAATATCAAAGTTAATAAAGTCAATAACCAGATATTCTTATTAGGTAGTATGATTTTGATTTTGCTTATAAAATACACCGTTATGATTGCTGCATAACACAACGCCATGGCTATTCTGACCAAGTATATAAATGCCGGTAGTATATCCCCGGCCTCGTTGTTATCATTAAAGAAATGGAATTGGGAGACCCCCCAAATGACTTGTGAAGTTAAAGAAGCAATGATCCCCACGAAAAGAGTCAATCTTTTATCCTTTTGTCGTTGGAATATTCTCATAACCACCTGGACTTGGTTAATCTGTAGTAGTAGGACAACGATCAAGTCTATGATGTTGACGGCCATGTTATCGTTGATTTCATCCAATAACTTTGCTCCATGTAAATACCCTTCACGTTGCTGGACATGCAAGATGACTATAGATTTGATCACCACCACTAGGATGTACACCGATGATAGTAGCGTCGACATTTTCAATAACCACGTCGGTCTAATTGTATAGTTTGTCAATACAAAGATGGTCAAGAACCAGATGATGACGGCAGACACACTGATGGCGTAAATGATCGATACAACGCTATAGTTGAAGGTTCCCCTGACGGAGTGGCGCGTGAACTGGACCCAGCTGTCGGCGACCAACGGGAGTGGTTTGGAAAACTTATCAATCACCAACCCAACGTTGGTGTTCAATACCGGGATGCTGTCCTTGTAGCAAATCTGTTTGTACACCGCCTTCTTGATATACTTCACCGGCGCCTGGTAGTCGTGGGACACGAGCATCCCTTCGTCCAACACGATCTCCTCACACGAAGGGTACACCTTGCCCTCCCACCATGTGTTTCTCCAGTACATATTCTGATTATGTAATTGTCTGACATTTTTTTATTTTTCTTTTGGTTGTGTTTTTGAGATCAAGCGTCATAATGGTAGATCATCTAGATCCAAACAAACACCAGAGACACGACAGCACAGGGTCCCGCAGCTACTCGATATTGGACTACTACGACACGGAGTCCCAGAGAAACAGCATCGTCAAAGTCCCCGACGATGACGATGACGACGACGACGTGGTGGAGGAGGAAAGAGGCAATTACGTTCAAGCGACAAGCAGCAACGATCATGATCAAGTTCACAAATCTGCATTCGACCGATATGGGTTCAAAAAGGCGTCGGCAGGCATCCTGGTGGAGAAGTACAACCATTGGTTTTTGGAATATTCACAGTACCAGCTACGCCAGAAGAAAAAATGGCATTTGTTGATGAAGAACCATGGACTACGAGACTCAGAAACCCCAACGCGGTTCCCGCCAAGATCGGATAAAGTGAAGAAAATGATCCGTAAGGGGATCCCCCCGGAATGGAGGGGCAATGCATGGTTCTTTTACGCTGGAGGATATGATAAATTGAATAAACAAACTGGAGTATACGATAAAATTGTCGCAATCACGCGGGGAGTCAAGACCAAGGACACAGAAGTTATTGAACGAGATTTGCATAGGACATTCCCTGATAATATCTATTTCAATTCGACTTTAAATGAATTAGATAATCATGAAATGTATCTTGTGAAATCGCTACGCAGGGTGTTGGTAGCGTTTGCCCATCACCAACCTCAAATTGGATATTGCCAATCGTTAAACTTTTTAGCAGGCCTATTATTATTGTTTATGAATGAGGAAAGAACGTTTTGGATGTTGGTGATTTTGACCGAGAAAATCATTCCCAAAGTCCACCTGGAGAACCTTGAAGGTGTGCACACCGACCAAGGCGTGTTGATCCTTTGCGTCAAAGAATACATCCCACAATTATGGAACATCTTGGGCAAGAACTTTGAAGGCGAAAGACTCCAAGAAGATAAGATCTTGGCAAGACTACCTCCTGTCACTTTAATTACATCTTCATGGTTCATGTCAATCTTTGTCGGTGTGTTGCCCATTGAATCCGTGTTGAGAATATGGGATATTTTATGGTTTGAGAGCTCAAAAACAATCTTTCGGTTCTCATTAACGATATTCAAATTGTGTTTGGATTCTCCCGATTTCCAAATCAATGGAGGTGGCAGCGAATCCGAACAGATTGAGTTATTCCAATTCATGCAAAACTTCCCCAAAAACTTATTAGATTGTAATTTATTAGTCGACTGTTGTTTTAAGAAAATTGGCGGTTACGGATTCGGCTCATTGTCTCAGGATGAAATTAACAAATGTAGAGCATTTGTTCTGAAACAGAGGGAGAAGCTAGATCAAAAGAATAAAAACAAGCATTTGATAGATATGACTGAGGAAGAAAGGAACTTGATTGGCGACGAGATACATGATATATACGGGTTCAATAGATCGATTATGAGTGGAATGGTGTGGAATAAAAACATCCGGAAAAAACTAAGTCATAAGAAGGAATAAAGGAGAAAAGTAGAAAAGAATGATTTATTTATGTTTGATGAAGTTAATGTTGATAAGTGAGGTAATTGGTGGTGAAGAGTACATCAAGTGCATGGTATATAGAGTAATTAGATTGGTCCATTTGAAATGGTATATCTTTTAATTTACCTTTTAGAATGATATATTATCAACTTGTTTCAGTAAGATCTCAACGTATCTATTAGAAAACTAGACAAAGTACGCAACTTCTTTAGGAATTCCTGTACGTTGTCTAGTTTTGTACAGTGATTAGAGTGTTTGTAGATTTGAGATTGTGTATTGAGTTTGTAGTTTGTGAGTTGTTTGACGGTCACTTCATGTAATTGTATGACGGGTCGTTATTTCCATATCTTCTTCTCTGACTACTTCCCATTCTACGTAAGTTAGTAAAATTGAGGTTTCAATCATTGCTTTTTAACAAGTTGTTTAGCATTTGAATATTTCGGCAGTGTTCAAATCCAAGCGCTTTTTATTCCTAATGACACAAACTTTAAGAGTGTTTCATTGACCGTCTTGGCTTGGAAAGAACCTGAATTGGAGCCATTAAGTTGGTCACTCAGAGGGAGTCAAAATCAAAGCTTTTACCAGGTCAGAGCGTCAATGGCAGAAAAACATATTTCAAGTCCCAGCGCTTGTTATTCCTAGTGACGCAAACTTTAAGAGTGTTTCATTGACCGTCTTGGATTGGACAGAGCCTGAATTGGAGTCATTATGTTGGTCACTTGCAGAGAGTCAAAATCAAAGCTTTTACCAGGTCACAGTGTCAATGGCAGAAACACATATTTCAAGTCCCAGCGCTTGTTATTCCTAGTGATACAAACTTCAAAAACGCCTCATTGACCGTCTTGGATTAGACAGAACCTAAATCGGAGCCATTAAGTTGGTCACTTCAAGAGAGAAAAAATTAAAACGCCTCATTGACCGTCTTGGATTGGACAGAACTTAAATTGAAGCCATTAAGTTGGTGACTTCAAGAAAGATAAAATTAAAGCTTTTACCAGGTCACAGCCTCAATGGCGGAAAAACATATCAACACTTGAATTCCATCTGGTTCCCATTTGAAACCATTAGAGTGTGTTAGGTGTATACATCACTACGTTTAAATAGTTTCACTTAAGAACTAAATGGATGGTATTAATTAAAAAATACATTATAAATCTTTATATATGGCGTCACTTGTGATCACAACGTCTCTGATTTGTCCCACATCGTGCACGCGTACTATGTTTGTAGTTTGCTCGATACAGGATGTCACAGTGGCTGCGGTCTCCATCAATCTGTCACTTGGTCTTTCTTTCCCAGTAAGCTGACCAAGAAATTTTTTCCTCGACGTACCCACCAACACACTCATCCCATTGAAACTGAGGTACTTGTGTGTATCCTTCTCATTCACTTGGACAGAATATTTCTTAAAAAACCGTGTGTTTTTGATGAGCTGAAAGTTCTGCTTGGTATTCTTAGCAAACCCCACGCCGGGATCAACAATAATTTGCCATTTACATACTCCATGACTCATTGCTTTCAACATCTGTAATGATAGCTCTCTGCTGACTCCATTTAATAGGTTCTTTACATCACGTGACACTGTGAGCTCCTTGTGGCCCAACACTGGGTCAATGTAGTACTCTATTATATCGTCGTTGGTGTTTGAAACGTATTGAGTCAACTTCGACATGGTCTGCGGCGTGCCTCGTGTGTGGTTCATGATATACGGACAATTGAATTTGGCAACGACTTGAAAAATCTCTTCATCGTATAGCCCCATTGAAATATCATTGATGATGTCTGCACCTGCCAACAAACACTCTTGGGCTACTTTCGACCGATACGTATCTATCGATATTAAAATCTTGTTGAATTCGGACAATGAACGTAATTTTTTCACCAAAGGTAATACTCGGTCGAGTTCTTCCTTTTCCGTGGGTTCCAAACTTCCAGGTCGAGTCGACACACCACCGATATCCAAGATGTGACATCCTTGGTGCACCAAGTCTCTCGCGTTGTCTATAATATGATCAATCTCGCTATTGAAATGTTTCCCTGCATCACTAAACGAATCTGGTGTCATGTTTAAAATTCCCATAATCAAAGTTGGTGAGTTATGATGTACCTGATCGAATTTCAAAACATTCTCATCTGTGGTTAATCTCGGCACGGGGATGTATTGCAACATATCATTTTGTTCGTGTTGGTCATTAATCAATGCGTTTAAATGGTCATGAAACGATTCAGAACTGATTGGATGCAATTGGTCAGGAGGTAATAGTTCACACAATGGTTGTAGAACAAATTGTCGTTCGAGAATCGATTTATGAGGAATGATCAAATCATTAGTATTGATTTGTAAATCATCGTATAAAATAATATCCAAATCAATCGATCTTGGTCCATTGTCAAAATCCTTGACCCTATTCAATTCCTGATATTCGATTTTCTTACAAATTTTCAATAAATCATGCGGCGATAAATCGGAAAAATTCACTTTTACTACACCATTGAAAAAATCAGGTTGGTTTAAATAATACATCGGTTTGGAAATGTATAACGATGAAGTCGATTCAATATTGATGTTTTCCAGAGCTAGCAATTTTAAAGCCAGTTGGATGTTTTCCATTTGATTACCCTTGTTTGAGCCAAAGGCTATAAAAGCAGTATGGTTTCCAGAATAATCTGTATTCAATTTCTCCACTGGCATGTTAAACTCAGTGTTTTGATTCTGTATCAATTCCAATGGTGTTGAATCTTTAAATGAATCTCTTGTCATTAAAGATGAAACACCAACACCTTCAACATGATTAAATGCGTTTCTTTTAATCACAGTCACATTTACAGATTCAATTCCTTCTTGGTTTAAAAACACTATTTGACCTATTTTAAATACCAAAGCTTCAACAGTTTTGAAATTGGAATTTTCGACAAAAGTGATTATATTCTCCAACACTTTATGGAAAGTGAATTTCAAATCATCCTTAATTTCAAATTTCAAATCAATATCAATAATTTGTTTTTGCAATCTCTCAAATGTAAACACACCAATAATAGTCAACAATCTCAAACCATTCACTTTTAAAATATTCAATGGCTCCAGTTGGTTTAAATTATTTCTATATATAACGTATTCGATATTTTCCGCTCTGATTTCACTTTTAGGCGATTTTATCTTGACTTGCACCAAATCACCACCACCATTATTTTTATCTAGGCATATTTTACCAATTGATTCAGCTATGTTGTTTAAACTCTTGAAATTCCGATGATGGTTTGCCTTCATGAAATCGGTGATGTTTCTAGTCAACACAGCATAGTTTATTGAGTATTTCAAATTGTCCAGTAAGGATGCTTTGTGGAAATCGGTATTTAGTTTTACAGAGATGTCGATTGGTTGCGGATTGGGTCTCATCCAGGCATCTTTGCCGATGATGGCAGTGCAAGAGATGTCCTTAGTGAAGACGGTGTCATTGGACATTTGGTGGAACAATCTGTTTCGGTGTGCCAGGACAACTGACTTGAGGATACTGCGATTGAAATGAATGTTTGTTTGGTTGATCTGGTGAGAAGAAAAAATACAATAAATTTTTATATATCATCTTCAATTTCTATGGTGTCGGCAACGCTCTTGCCGTAATCAATGGACGTTTGACAGAAAGATTCCGCCCGGTCGAAACTGAATTGTAGATCCTCCATAATCATTCGTATGATGATCTCATTCGCTAGCACGTAGGTGGCAAAGTTTTGTCTTGTCCACCATTGGATGACTTTATTCTTGACGCTCATCTCTTTACCAAACTCATCCAAGATAAACTCACTGATTATCGATTGTCTCTTGAATCCATAATAACCTCCGAAAAACTTATCCCATTCTATTTTGAACCTGTCATTGGTCGACATTGTTTCGTGTTGAGATTTCGACATTTGTACCTTGGCAAACTCATAATACACACTGGGGTATTCTTCTCCCGCTAGGATCCTCGGTATCACTTTCAAATGCTTGCGGCATCGTTGGTACAATTCCGATCTCGATCGGATGATTCTCGGTAGTTTGACTCCTGGCATCTGTTTGTATTTCTTACTCACCTCTGCTTTCTTGGACTTGTTATCCAATTGTAAAGAAAGTAGCACATTTGCAGGGTCAATGATTCCTGGTGTGATGTTTGTATGTTTTGTACCTTCATCATCGCTGATTTCAATCAAACCTTCAATTTGTTGATCGAAATTCTTCTTTTTGTTCGGAGATACGCTAGGTTGCTTCAATGGAGATGATTTTAAAATGTTTAAATCGATACCATTGAAATCATCCTCATGCTCACTGCTGGACTGGTGGTACTTGTTCAATTGGGCCAGTTTTGCATCCAACACATTATCACCGTCGTCGCGTCTCTTCTTTTTCAACGGTTTGATTGGACTTTGAAGACTGCGCTTGCGCTCTGTTTTATACACCTTGTTTCTCCTTGGCGAGTTGGTGGGACTGAATATGACATCCGAGGACAATGGACTGGGGGGTCTGATAGGTTTGGAGTGTCTATTGTGCAGTCGCCTAGGATCTAAACTCAGGTACTCACTCATTGCAGAAATTGACTTTTATTTTTTCTGTACATTTCTCTACTTACTACACACTCAACGATGTTGTTGTTGTTGTTGTTGCTGGCCTTGCATGGCTTGCATCAAGATGTCGGTTATGTTTGGCGGCAACGAGTTCACATCTCCAGGCATGTTCTGATTAAACAACCCTTGTAATGGGTTCACCGACGATTGTTGGAACGTATTGAAATCAGGCTGGGCTCCATGACTCATTTGGATGTTGGATGACAATGTCGTCTTTGCATATTCATCATCTGCTTCTCCTGGTCTATTTGATTTGGGTCCATTTCTTGCTGAGTTTGTAGGCATTTTCTTACTCATTGCTTTTGATGAGATACCTTGACCTATTTCAATATCCGGTTCATCAATAACCATCCCAGAAGAGATTGGTTGACCTCCTGTACCTCCCCATTGGGCATTGACCACCCAACTTTTATCAGCATCGGTTAATCTTTGAATCGGTATTATTGAAACTCCATGTTGATAATTGCAGCAATCTCTAGGTCCAAACCCAACTCCCCATCTTGTTCTTAAAGGCAATGAATTGTCTTTATTAAAATTAGCAATCACTTGCTCGGCTTCTCTTCTTGAATATACTTTGACAAATGCATGTTTTCTTTCACTGTTCAATATAACAGATTGGATTTCCGCATACGGTCTCAACACTTGCGCCAAACTTCTCTCATCCATACTCTTTGGCACTCCTCCAAGAAACAAAGTTCTACTCAAAATCTTGATTGAAGCTTGTGGACAACTGGCATCAAAACCAACATTTCTTGGTCTATAATGAGGAGTACCTGGTAAATTCATTTCTCCACCCATAGCTTGTGGAGGAACAAACGGAGATTGCTGAGGAAAAGATTGCTGTTGCAAAGATTGTTGCGGGAAAGTTTGTTGAGGAATAGGAGGAATTGGCGCTTGTTGAGGATAAACTTGTTGATTTTGAGGTGATTGATGTTGAGCAGGAGGAGAAGTATAAGCGTTACCTTGCTGTTGAGATCTCAATTGTTTCAAACGTTGCATATTTTGTTGCAATGCTTGAACAGATGGAGCAGGTTTTGACGGTTTAGATCCTCCTCTTTGAGGTGATCTTGATCTATCTCTTCTACTAAAAGAAGAAGAATCACGATTACTACGATATTCTTGAGCTGGTACTGGTGGTGGTGGTGCTTGGTTTTGGCCTTGCATTTGTTGCAACATATTAAGAATCAATTGTTCATTATTTATTGGCTGTTGTTGTTGTTGTTGTTGTTGTGATTGTTGTTGTTGTTGTGGCACTACTGCGGGAGGATTACTATTACTACCAGCAAGAGCAGACAATTGAGATAAAATACTGTTTGTATCTACATTTGGTTGTGGTGGCTCTGGTACGGATGGTTTTGGCTCTTCTTGTTTTTGAGCTAAAGAAGCTAAAGAAGCCAAGATACTATTGGAATCATTGTCACCGTTATTTTTTGGCTTGATGGGCTCAACACTTGTCTTTGGAGGGGTTCCTGGTGGAGTATGACTTTTGAAATGTTTACTTTTAATATTAGCAATTACGTTTGATGGGAAAGTTTGATATTTATCCCATATATCAATGAGTTTACATATTTTCAAATTTGTTGATGGGTTGATAGACAATTGTAATGCATCATCAACTATAGATTCAATCAATTCACTAATCTTATAAACAGCAGAAGCAAAAGTACCTTCTTCACTGGTGCTTGAGATTTGTTGACCCGCTTTGTCTGCCTCGTCTTTATACTTTCTAACAATGGAGTCTATAACATACAACATACCTAATTTATTTTGAGAATTGATTGATTTACAGTTTGAGTATAACGAAGTTATAAACTTGGCCTCTGTGTCTTTATTGAATTCATTCAAAGCTACGTCTGTTAATCTTTTAATTCTAGAGCCCGAGACACCAGGAGGCGGTAAATCCTGGAGTTCCTTTAGAATAGTGTTGAAAGTTACGATTGGATCCATTATTAACTGAAGAAGAATGAGGAAAAAAGAGGATGAGACAACGTTGACTTTTTATACTGGTTAATTGTGCCGGCGCACGTACAACCACTCCCCTTGGTCACGTGAAGAGGACTAAATAAACCCAAGAAAGTAGTTATGGAAACACATTTATTATGAAGAATAAGCCATGTTTGACTGTGTTTGAAGAATTATTGGGTTGATAAGTAATGTGTATGCAAAGTCATGCTTTTACTAGCACAGGACGTTTAGAAGCTTTTGCAACCAGTCAGACGTCCAATCATATAAAGTTACCAAAGATACATTGTAAATCAGTTTTACTAGAGTCGTACTAAGAAATACATTTTTGACCATAAAAGTGGACTCTTTGACGGTAAATTATAAATGACTGTGTGAATCTAATATTTTCTTTATACCACAATGCAAGAACAAAACCAAATGTAGTTTGAGACTTAAATTTTCACTCATGCAAGATCAGATTTACTGTTGACTGATTTGTCAAGCAGTTGACTTGCAGAACAATTGATCAAAAAAAGACATTTGTTATATTACAGTAGATACGTATACTGGTAAGTATAAGATAAGCCAACCAGAAGCAGTATTTATATTTCCACATTTAACTCTTGTATAACAAGCTTAGCTTTTTTGTAATTGGATAAGTTAAGTATTGAGATAATAAACTGTACGTAAATGTACCGATACCCTAATGGTTTTTTATCTCGACTATTAAATATTATTTCTGAAAGTTGTAGAGTTAAAGCTATACTACAATGATATATCAAATAAGTTTATCTGGTCCAACAGCACATTAGTACTGTCGCTAATAAGCTCTACTGTATTCAACCGACATTGGCATTGACTAGCCATCCAGTTTACTATTCAAAATGACAGTTTTCTCGAGTGCTATTTTTCCTATAATTTAAAACTATCCTAATAATTGTCATAATTTTTATAAATCAATTTTTTACCAAAACATTATTGAAACCAATTTGTACAGTTTCCATCACATCTATTTCAATAATCTTTTGCAATCATATATGGTAGCGCGTACTATTCTTTTTTGCACGATTAAAAATTTTTCAATATTTCAAACCATGATTATGAGTAAGTCTATAATAAGAAGTTATTCTACCAGCAATTCGATAATATCGCTGACATTGGTATTATCTAGATTACCCATTATTACACCTGAAATATCCAAGTTTGAGCGAGTTTATTACAAATACCAAGAAGAATTATGGAGAAGATTGATGTGGACTTTTCCGAAATGGTTCTATTTCAATCAAGGAACCTTGGCTGAATTACGTTACAAACAATTGAACAAAGGTGCTGTTTCATACGACCCCAAAATTATATATCCTAGAGGAATACCTGATTTGAAACAAGGCAGAGACCGTAGATTCAGACAATACATAAAAGCACCCAAACCATACAAAGAAAAAGATGAATTGACACAAGAACAACTCAGGGAAATTGAAGAACAGAAGGAGAAAAACAATGGAGAGGAAGTTATAAACAAAGACGATTTTACAAGAAAAATCATACCAAATTCCAGAATAACCCAAGCAGATGTAAAGAAAGATTTAACTAGCTTGGAAAGAAAGTTGGATAGGACATTGTATTTAATAGTTAAGAAAGATAATCAATGGAACTTACCCAATTTCATAAATGAAGACAATCAACCTTTGCATGAAGTAGCAAAAGATGGCTTGATTAAAACAGGTGGTGAAAAAGTAAATTATTACAATGTATCCAAAGTACCATGTCATTTATATCAAACTGGAAACAAGAAGGATTATTTTATTAAATCGCATATTTTATCCGGAATATATGAGCCAGAAAATATAGAATTCAAATGGTTATCAAAAGAAGAATTGAAAGATTATTTATCCAAAGATTACTATGAAAACATTCAACACTTGCTCAATGATGTATAACTATGTATAAATTTTGTAAATAGAAAATAGTCTATATATCTTTTTTACCATTTATAGCCAATTGTGCTGCAAACACAGATCTATCTAATAATGTACCAACCATTAATACTCCAGCAATTGAACTAATGACTCCAAGAATAAAACCAGACCAAGTTTTTGCGTATTGTTGACGATTAATAATTTTCAAAGGACTTATATCAAAATTAAATACAACACTCGGCACACCACCTCTTGCATGTAAAGTATGTTGATGATCTTCATCTTTACCGCCTTTCAAAGGTCTATCATGAGTTATCACTGAGAACTGGTTTGTGTCTATCTTTTTTGAAAAATCCAAACTTTCAAATCTTGTCGATACAATTTTCAAATAATACGACGCTTGATGGAATTTAGAATGTTTTGAAAATTGATAATTATCTAAAGGTTTGATTGAATCAAAATATTGATCCAATTGATTGTTTTTATCTTGATTATTTCCAAATGATAAATGATTGATTTTATGATCAAAATCAAATTTATCTTTGTATTTGAAATATAATGATAAATCATGTACATGTTTTCCATCACTTGTGAGTAAAGGACCTGGAGAAAATTCCATTGAACCAGAAACTCTATTAATCTTTGCAGACCCTTTGATTCTACAACCTTCGTTAGATTCAATTCGTTGTTTCAACTTTGAAACATAACCTTCATCTTCACATTGTTTGATATTCTCACCGTCGAAAAATTGCCAATTCATCTCAACATAGGCTCTTTTAACAGTCTCACAATTGTTGCAACAATATTGTTTTTTATCTTGAGGTAAAGCACCAAAACAAGAACCACATTCTTCATTTGAATCTTCAGGCAAACCTTTTGCCAAATCTTTTAAAGGAACATCTTGTTTCAAAGCCATTGGATCATCATCAATTTCCTCTCTAACATTGTTACCATTTTTGATGATTCTA
Source organism: Insectozyma chauliodis (assembly GCA_030557115.1). NCBI lineage: Eukaryota > Fungi > Ascomycota > Pichiomycetes > Serinales > Debaryomycetaceae > Insectozyma > Insectozyma chauliodis. The sequence continues at coordinate 119,922 of JAKTVI010000014.1, read as the reverse complement.
TATTTGGTTAACCCAGAATTTATAACATCCAAATGTAAATCACCAGTTTCATCAAACAAATCAATGGTCAACAAATCACAAGGTAAGTTATAAAAACTGACATCCATGTTGATGTCCAATTGTTTGTTTATATCTCTGTCCACCACCAATTCTGGTCTGGTTATTATCGTTGTGTAATCCAAATACTCATTTCTGATCAAGAACAAGACTACAAACACACAGACTAAAGTGATTAAACCACCGGACGTAGTCTTTATTCTGGCGTCCTCGACCGTCTTTGCAAACGCATCGAATGAGATCAACTTTGGAGGTCGAGAAGACATGTTGGTTGGCAATATGGTGAAAAATTGGCCTCTTTTTTTTCTCTTTCAGAACACGTTATGAACAACAAAATCTACTTCCAAAGCATCAAACCCCAGCAGTTGGTCGACAAGCCGTTGTACGGCCACACGCCGACCTCGTCCGAAATTATCACCATACAAATCAACAATGCCGGCAGCTGCATAGTGTTGTCGAGAACAGACAAATCGATACGAATATGGAAGTCCCACGTCGACAGAATTGGCGATTGCATAACGATTGAAAACGGTCACAATAACAATAAAGCCATTGAGAGTATATGTTTCAATCCCAATTTCGACTCGCAGTTTGCAACGGTTGCAAAAGATCAATTCATCAAGATTTGGAATGGGCGTAATGGTAATTTAGAGAATTCCATTGAAACAGATTTCCAAGGGTTGAAATTGGTGAGGTATTCCAATGATGGTGAGGTGTTGTGTTGTATGGATAAACAGTTGAATTTGATATTCTACAATGTGCTAAAGAATTATAAATTCATGTTCAAACATCATATAAATGAACACATTTACGATTTGAAATGGTTCAATAAAGATCATGACTATTTTGTTTGTGGGCTACACAATGGTGCAATACAGTTGTATCAATTTAAAGATGATGAAGTTGTGTTGAAGAAACAAATGTTGGGCCATAAATCGTCCATAACTTCAATTGCTATTGATACAAGAGGGAACTATTTTTGTTGCGGATCTCAAGAAGGTATTGTTAGTACATGGAACACCTCCAACTTGTTAAATGAATACGTTATAAGTGATGTTGATGAAAGTATAGCCAATGTGGATATCAGCAGAGATGGAACTTACATTGCAGTATCGTACGACAAGTCCTCAAACATCAAAATATACGACTACGGTTTGAACCAAGAGGTTTTCGAAGTGCCAAACTCATCGAGTGGTTCAATGACTTACAGCAACATCAAATGGTTCCCCAACAAAACAAGTTTATGTTACAGTGGTGACTACGGTACAACCTTGACAGTGATGGTGAAGTCCAACGATAGAAGGCGATGAGTTTGTGGATAGTGTTGATATCGTGTATATGGTAGCGTATGTGGTTAATTTACCAAAATCAGACTAGTAAAAAAAAATAAAAAATAACAATTTTCTTTATCAATGGATCCTCCGCAACCAATTCGTTCGTTTTCGTCTGCTTCCCTGATATCGTTGTCTCTGGGCCCGTCGCAGCCCCAGAGCAGGGTCAACTCCTCTTCCGGGTTGTTAAACATATCCAATTTCAACAAAAGTTCGTCATCCACCGACCATTTATACTATTTATCCGAAAACTTGAAACGAAAACTTTTCAAAATCGCCAACCTACAACCGTTTCTAAACCAAGCGTATTCGCAAGCGGAGCAATTGAGCGAGCAGCAGTCGTTGGCGTTGGCTCAAGAACAACATAAAAACGAACAATCCAAACATTATTTAAACGATTCAATACAAGAAAGCATGCACCGGTTGTCGTTGTTATCCAATAGTTCAAACAATTCGGGGTCAAATAAGACTTACCAACAACAGACGTCGAATAATTTGTTCACTTTTACTGCGGGTATGTTACCTGCCAATGTCAGTGTAGACCCAGCGACTCATTTATGGAAACTCTTTCAAATGGGAGCTCCATTGTGTATAATTTTCAATTACATTTATCCCAATTATCAAATACCCATTGTTGGATCCGATGATTTGAGAATCTGTAAGAAATCAGTTTACGAGTTTTTAATTGCAGTAAAGACGTATTTGAAGTTTGATGAGAATAAAATGTTTACTATATCAAATGTTTTCAATGACAATACCCAAGATTTAATCAAAATCATACATGTAGTTAGTGAATTACTCGATGGTAAGATAAATGCCAAAGAAGAGGAGGATCTAGCTGTTATTAAAATCACCGATGAAAGATCAAAAGTGTTTCGAGAAATTATTGAAACTGAAAGAAAATTTGTCTCTGATTTGGAATTATTACTTAAATACAGAAGTGAATTGATTGAAGCTGAATTATTATCATCGGAACAGATTCATACGTTATTTCCAAACTTGAATGAGATTATCGATTTCCAAAAACGATTTTTAAACGGTTTGGAATGTAACATTGGCGTACCTTTCAAATACCAAAGAATAGGCTCGGTATTTATCCATGCTTCTTTAGGTCCTTTCAAAGCTTATGAGCCATGGACTGTTGGTCAATTAACAGCCATAGATTTAATTAATAAAGAAATTGTAAATTTAAGAAAATCGTCAACTTTGATTGATCCAGGATTTGAATTACAATCTTATATTTTAAAACCAATTCAAAGATTATGTAAATATCCATTATTATTAAAAGAATTGATCAAGACTACATCTAATATTGAACAAGAGGAAAATCAATCTTCATTTAACGAGTTGTTGATTGCCCAGAATTCAATGAAGGAAGTTGCTAACCAAGTGAATGAAGCGCAAAGAAGAGCTGAAAATGTCGAGATTTTAAATAAACTCGTTGAAAAAGTGAATAATTGGAGAGGGTTCAATTTACAAGATCAAGGGGAATTATTATACCACGGGAAAGTTGGTGTCAAGGATTCAGAATACGAAAAAGAATATTATGCCTATCTCTTTGAGAATATAATATTCTTTTTCATTGAAATCGATCCAACGTTAAAAGACCAACAAAAGAAACTGAAGTTTAAGAAAAAAACCAATAGTTCTAGCTCGAATTTATTAGAAAACGCAAACAATACAAAGACTCAATACGAATTAAAAGGAAGAGTCTACATATCTGAAATCTACAACATATCCAATCCTTTAAACCACGGCTACACATTGATCATATCATGGTCTGGAAAGAAAGAAAGTGGATCATTCACATTGAAATACAAAACAGAAGAGATACGAAATCAATGGGAACAATGTTTAAGATACTTAAAGACCATGGAGACCAATTCGCATATAAACAAAAACTTACGAGACCTGAGCGCGTCTATGGATTCAAATGTCATATACGATTACAGTGGAGACAATTTCCCTGATCCTAAAGGAGCCAAGATTTCAGGCACAAGACACCATTCATCATCATCAACATTGAGTATGATGCAGAATGCCACCCAGACAAAATCAAATGATATAAGTGTATCATCCCGATTCTCGTCATCTTCATCTACAAACTTGACTGCATATTCATCAGCGTCAAGCAACACCATTTCGTCCCAGTTTGAAATTGTGGTGCGAATCATATACAACTCGGTCGAGCTAAAAGAGAAGCTAATAATAACTTCCTATGTCCAATTCAACGAGTTGTACTCCAAGATAGGCAACAAGATTGTCAATAGCGAAGGCGTCAACGACGACATAATCATCAACAAGTTGCGGTACAAGGACGAGGACGGCGACTTTGTGGTGCTCGACTCCAACGACGACTGGAACTTGGCCATTGACATGTTGGAGGAAGAGATGGAGGTGAAGGAGTTGACCATCTGGGTGTCTTAATAATATACAATTTCTCATTTGTCAAACTTTTTTTTTCTTTCTTTTTCCATCTGTAATGTTTCGCTATACAACCTCTCGTTGTGTACGACTATTGACGTTGGTACCGCGTAGGTTCAATGCGATGTCGGTAGAGCGTGTCAAGGATTATGTCGACGTTTGTATAGTGGGCGGTGGTCCAGCTGGACTAAGCACAGGTATCAAATTGAAACAACTAGATAACCAGCATGGCCTGGGAGATCTCCGGGTTATGATCCTTGAAAAAGCAGCAGATTTCGGCAGTCACATCGTCAGTGGAGCTGTGCTTGAACCAAGAGCTATAAACGAGTTGTTTCCTGATGAAATCGAAAATGGAGTGGCATTACCTCTGGACCTAGTGACAAAAGTATCGTCCGATGACTTGTTGTTCCTAACTTCCAAATCCAGCTACCTGTTGCCTGAGCCGCCGCAGATGCTCAACAAGGACAAGAATTTTATTGTCAGTTTGAACAATGTCGTCAAACATTTGAGTGAAAAAGCAGAAGAGTTGGGTGTGGAGTTGTACCCTGGTATATCGGTAGCAGACGTCATTTACAATGACGATAAATCTGCAATTTTGGGTGTTGTCACTCAAGACATGGGGTTGGATAAAAAAGGCGAGCCTAAAGATAATTATGAACCAGGAATGGAGTTTTATTCAAGATTCACCATATTTGCAGAAGGGTGTCATGGATCATTGAGTAAGAAAGTGATAAACCAATTTAATCTACGCAAAGAATCAGACCCTCAGACTTATGGACTTGGAATTAAAGAAGTTTGGGAGGTTGATCCTAAAAATTTCAACAAAGGTGAAGTTGTCCATTCAATAGGGTACCCTTTGACCAAAGATGAATATGGTGGTGGGTTCATGTACCATTTCGGCGATGGGTTAGTTGCTGTTGGATTAGTCATTGGTTTAGACTACTCCAACCCGTACATATCGCCATATCAAGAATTCCAAAAGCTCAAAACGCATCCATTATATTCTCAAGTTTTATCTGGCGGCAAATGTATTTCCTATGCTGCTAGAGCGTTGAACGAAGGTGGGTTCCAATCTATTCCCAAATTGAATTTCCCTGGTGGTCTTCTAGTGGGATGCAGTGCTGGGTTCATGAACGTTCCAAAAATCAAAGGAACACATACTGCCATCAAAAGTGGGATTGTTGCTGCTGAAACCATCTTTGATAAAATCAAAGATCTTGAGATTATCGACGAGGACAATTTCGAAACCCAAGACACCATTGATTTAAATGAATATGAAACGGAATTCAAAAAATCATGGGCGTACTCGGAACTATACGCCGTCCGTAATGTTCGTCCTTCATTTGAAAAGTTTGGTTTATTGGGAGGATTGATTCATTCTGGATTATCCACCATGATCACCAACGGGGCCGAGCCATGGACGTTGCACAACACCGTGCCCGATTTCAAAAGGACTCAGCCGGCAGATCGATTCAGTCCCATAGAGTATGCCAAACCAGACAACCAGTTGACGTTTGACATCTTGACCAGTGTCTCGAGAACAGGCACCTACCATGACGAGGACGAGCGGTGCCATTTGCAGGTGCACAGCTTGGCGTCGCACGCAGACAACAACTGGCCCAAGTACAAGGGCGTCGAGCTGCGGTTCTGTCCCGCGGGCGTATACGAGTACATTGCCGATGAAAATGAGTTGGGGGTCAAGTTCCAGATCAACTCGCAGAATTGTATCCATTGCAAGACCTGTGATATCAAGGACCCAGCGCAAGACATCAATTGGACCGTTCCTGAAGGTGGCGATGGACCAAAATACTACATGACATAAAAAGTAGGTTAATTAATTCTGTACATATCAATACATAAGATTATGTAGACTCAGTATGGAGCTAGGGAACATCTCTTTAACAATGAGCTCGTGGGGTCAGAAAACCCGATAACTTTGTAAAATACATGAGAATATGAATATTTACAATTGAGACGGATTTCAGATAGGATAAAATTATGACATAAAACTACTTGTCAGACTTCTGTTTGAAACTTGAATTTATATGTAACAAAGGACCAGCCCGACATCTATGTAGTATAGCATTTCAAGTTAAAGTTGTATTTTTTTATTCACGGTATATATTAAAAATACTACGTAAAACCCTACGTTGGCTTTTATCGCCTATTTTCTTTTAATATCGGTGTGTTATTGGTGTTCTTTCTCTTTCAAAATATCGTTGATTAGATTATGTTACATCTAAATTAAATCTAACCACTTTAAACTTGTCATTTGGCAAGGTTGTTCGTTGTAGGTCGTTTTTATGTTTTTCTTCTTTCGTTGCATATCCCGTTTTGTTGCTGTTGTATACAACAGGGTGAAAGGAATATTCTGTGTTTGTTTAGTAACGACTTCTATACTTCTAAATCTCAAACTGTGAATACAAATACAACCTATACAATTTAACGAATGGGTCTGTAAAATGAAATGTGAGGTACGAAATATTTGCTCAAACTTAAAGTACAAGCACCGTCGAGACCAATTTCGGATCCCTGATTATACCAAGACTTGCAACTAGTTGGAGAACGACCTTTACCCTGTATCCTAAGCACTACACACAACACTGACAATTGATAAAATCACCTTAATACGAATCTACAACTAAAATACAGTTTCTGACGCTCGAAAGTTTCACAGTTTGCTTTGATTCTACAAATACTCTTGTATCTCCTCAAAAGTTTCACAGTTTGCTTTGATTCTACAAATACTCTTGTATCTCCTCAAAAGTTTCACAGTTTGTTTTGATTCTACAATTTTTTTGTATCTCCTCGTGTTATACATATTTTAATATATAAGCTAAATAATATAGGAATAGTCATTAGTTCATAATTTTAATTGAAAAACTTATCCAATTCAGATAAGCTTGTGCTTTCAGGCGTGCCAATGTCCTGGCTCAAGAACCCCGATCTAATCACATTCAACCACTTCTTGTTATTATCGGTGCCGGCCTTCATGGCTGGAGCCAAGTTGATTTGGCTTTGGCTCTGGTTACCTGTGTGTTGTCTCGAAATCGCTCTCAAAGCGGCGGCGTGGAGGGCAGCAGCAGCAGCGGCGGCATTTGGAGAATGAGAGCTAGGAGCTCTGGACGCTCTTGGCGCAGCAGCGGCGGCGGTCAACGTCTTGGTCTTCTTACTGAGTGATATGTACGATAAAGATTTCGACCGTTTACCATTCTTCTTAATCGATTCAATGTAATCATCTTCGTCATCACTTTCAGCAAAAACGCCTTCAAATTCATCTTCAAATTCCAAATCGGATGCTTGATTGGTGGTTGTGGTTGTTGAAGCCAATGGTTTTGAATCTTTGACTTCATTATTGGTGTCGTTGATTGATAATTCATTCAACGAAGCTGTGACGGGTGCTGACGAATATGGAACAAACAATTTATCAAATCCAGAAGTCGATTCTGAACTAAAAGTATGTTTGTTGATACCCAAATCAAACATGGTTTGTCTTCTAGGTTTGGACAACGTAGCTTGTTTACCTGCTTCTAAAGACTCATCATTATAACTTAAAAAATCTTTTGAATCCAATCGGGTCAACCCTAATCCTTTTTTACATTTTGGAGATTCTGGTTCTTCCGATTTGGATAATTTAATCAATGGATCATCTGATGAATGTTGAGATGTTTGAGCTGCTTGAGCTGCTTCTTCTTCACCTCTTTGTTGTTTCAATTCATCCATTAATTTTTTAGCAACAATTTCAAATCCTGGAGCCAAAATACCACGGTAAACATAAACCATTCTCTTTGGTGAAGCGTCTGCCCAATCTCTTGAAATGGCATAATTCAAATTAGTGTCACCTTTTTCAACTCTCTTCACATAAGCATTCAATTTCGCTGAAACCAAATTAGACGTTTTCGTTGACAAATTAGCCATTTCTGGATGCAATTCACTTAAAACATCACAAATTTGTTTCACAGTCATACCTTCGCCTTTTGAATCTCTTTCATATAAAATGACAAAAATCGCATACAAAACGTCGTCTTCCAAAGAAGAATCACCCTTTTGTTCAGGTTTTGGTTTTTCACCAGTGACGGGAATTGCAGTTGAGATACCAGTAGCAATTGGAGCTCTTGAAACTGGTTTTGATTTCTTTACTTTTTTCAACACAGCAGCAGCACTAGCTGTAAGTGGAGCTTCTGCTTTTTGAGATGATGGAGGTGATGATGTTGAAGTCGGAGGAGTCGAATCTCGAGTTGTTGTTTGTTGATGATGATGTTGATTATCTAATAATGAATCTGGAGAAACGCTTCTTGAAGATGAAACGTTACTATTTTCTTGTTCGTTCAATTCATCAATTTCTTCCATATCATTTTCTTCTAGATCTTCCTGTTTTGATAAATTGTTTTTCCTGTTCATGTTCAAAGTTTTTGGATTGAACGATGGAGAAGCCGGCGTGACACCAACGGGTAAATTGATAGGTCTTCTATCAGCTAAAGCCATTGAAAAAACACTGTTAATATATGTTGTTGACTTGAAAACCCAATTCCAAGTGTTTTAATCTAGTTTTGTCTAAATTTTTAAAATTTCAAGTATTGATCAAAAACTTGAAAAACCAATTGTAAAATAAAAAATACAAAATAATCTATACCCAAGAATGGAAACCTTTTATTGATAAAAAAAATGTAGTGTATAAAAAAAGTTGGATGGTCGTAAAATTCGTGCTATTAGTTTGATGATTGATTCATACAATTTTGCAATCAATACAATTTTGAGATGAGATGGGAAAAATGGTTATCTTGGTGTTATAATTTCTTTTGAAAAATACAAACTCCTTCAGTTGTGGAAATGCAACAATATGTACAATGGGAGAATGGTAGCAGTGAAAAGAAACGTGTTATGTAACCACTTGATTTGAAACCAATTCTGTTGTTGTTGTTGTAAAAAAAACCTGACCTAGTGAATTATTTCTTCAGATACAGATCTATTCCGTGTCCTCCTCTTCTACTTCTACTAGTCGTTTGTTATTCTATATTTTTTTTTTTTTCTCTATCGTTACAAACAAAGAAAAATTTTAAGTGGTCGTGTACCCAATGAAACGATTGAATGGGTTCTTATTTAATTTCAATAGCTATCTGTAGAAACACAACATTGATTAATATATGAGTTTGAATATGGAATTGAATGGGTGTTACAAGAATCATTGTTGTTTCCAAGTGTGTTTGCATTGAGGTTGGAAAAAGATTCAAATTCCATCTCAATACAAACTCTTACACAAAGACTACCAGGCAATGGTGTTCTTGTAATCCACACAATCGAGTTATATTGAGAATATCATACCAGTGTTGTAACCTTGTCAAGTATATAAATGAATGTATACTTTGTCAATTGGAAAGTGATGAAAACCACTTGGTGAATAGTTGATAAAGGGGTAAAAGGAAAGGAAATGAGCAAATAATAAATAAAGAAACGAAATGAAAAATTATCAAATTGTACAAAATCAGATAAACTACTCAATTTTTACTCCAATTAATAGGGGGTACCGAATTTTCACATCTATTTCCATTTTGGTAGCTCTGGTAATAAATATTGCCGCATTGCCTCTATACTAGTTATAAAAAATTTCCATGATATTCTTTGATAAATTGTTCTCCCATGATACCGATTACACCCCATCATATTTTGTGCGTAATTTTAAATTGATCTTCTTGTTGCATCTTTTTTTTCAACCGATATCGCTCCAATAATATTTCCGTTTTTCTTATCTTCTGCCTTTTGTGTTTATTTTTTATAAAGTTCTGATGACGCTTAGTGATGGTTGTTACATCTTTATCTAGGTTATTTTTTTTTTTTTGCTTCACGTGTGTACTGTTAGGGCAAAATCATTTTTTGCACCCAACCGCTACCATCCGGAAAAGGATTTTATATTATTATATCTTGATTATAGTACGTGGCAGTAATATAATCGGTCACTTAAAGGGATTGTTGACTATGATATTTATTGATTGCGAAATTCAATTGAAACTCATTTCTTATTATTATATGAAAATTCAATTTAGAATCGCTTATTCCTTTAAATTGCATAACCTGTAATATTATCTGCTCAGACACTTATCTACTGCGAGTCTGTGCCTCAAAAGTATACACACAGATAAATTGCATTGAATTTAGACATTGAAATGAAAAAAGTAAGATGCTAATATAATAAAGCGGATTTCGTAAATATTCCTTGTTTTTTCTAAATTATAAATATCTTGACTATATATCATTGATGGCTGTTTCTTCTTGTATCACTTGTTGTGTTCTTTCCCAATCCTGTTGCCAATAATCATCTTTATAAAGCTTCTTGAAATCTGGAGTATTTGGAGGTATAAACCAATAATTCAATGCAATATGACAACTATCTTTTTCAACGCCAAAACTGGTCACCTCGTGAAACCAACCACTTGGTAGATATAACATTTCTCCTGAGTTTAACCATACTTCCATTTTATTGAGTTGAAGAAACCCCGGAAAATGATTATTTGCAAACTCAATCAATTGTTGTTGCAACTTGTTATCTGAGACTTCAGCTAGATGTAACAATGCCGGTGGGATTTTAGAAAAACTGACTGGGTCTTTAAATACTTGACCTTGTTTGTTCTTGTCGATTTCATCTTGTAATGACTGTAGAAGTTCTTGATTTGTTTCATCTTGATCGAGTTTCCATTTTATAATTTCTTCAATGATGGCTCCATCGTCACGAACATGTTTCCAATTCTTGTTCCCTTTGTAATCGATAATACCAGAATTGTATATCTTGAAAACCTCGCCCACGGTGTACAATTTGGCAGCATCGGCCGGACTGTATATCGTGAATCGTTTCTTACCTTGTATCAATATGTACAAGTTATCCGCGTGATCATGGTGTAAGCCAGATGATAAACCTTGCGGAACTTGCTTTCCCAATCCGAAATCAGACTGTGTTTTATCTATAGATATATTACGAGTTGTTGGCTTGGAGTTTCCCATCCATAAATTAATTTGTTGGGGTATTAAAGTTATGAATGGAGGTGATATTGGGAGAATATCAGGTTTGTGGATTAGATTAGTTAATGGAGGTTGGAAAAGGTCTGAAATTCGATTTAGATCCAATTCTGAATCTGAATCTGAGTCTTGAAAATCGTCATGGATGTTATTTAAATCAATTGAAGAAGTATCTGAAAAGGCGTCAAAAGCGCCATCTTCTTCTTCTTCTTCTTCTTCTTCTTCTTCTTCTTCTTCTTCTTCTTCTTCTTCTTCTTCTTCTTCTTCAACTTCTACCTCTTCTTCTTCCTCTTTTCTCTTTTCTGGATCATCAAAGTCGTATTGAGTAGTCAAGTAATATCCATCGTCACCATTCCTAATCTTTTCAACCAATTGATCCAACTTCATTTTAACTCTCGTCTCTCCGTTACCAAAACCACCTTTGGATTTTGTTTCAACTTGTAAATTCTCATTATAATTTAAAGTTGATGATAAATTATCAAGTTGAAACTTTTCAATATTTAAAAAGCCAACTTGATTGAATTTACATGGTTTTCGAATCTTTATATATCGATTAAAGAACTCTTTAGCAGAAGGGTTTTGTTCAACAATTTCTATTTCATCATGAGCGTGAATCGTATGATTGTCATACTCGTTAACTATAATTTTTTGTCGTTTGGATGTCATAGTAAATTGAATTTTTTCCTGTGATAGGTACAGTTAAGATGTCATACCGTGAGTAGAGATTTACCATTTTAGTATCTCCTTACTGAAACCGTTGTTAAATCCGTGCAGCTTCAGTGTCTGAAGATCCCGAATCACAATACGATCACACAGACATCAAATCCAACCAACAATTTGTTTAGAGAAAAACCAACCATGTAGTTCAAGTGATTGATTATTGTCAGCCCTGTATACATATTGCAACATCCAAACACACGTAATACGGAATCAAGTAGATGACTGATACACAAATGTCTAAAGTGTGGAGCCTTGAACTGCCAGAGCCTTGAACTGCCAAATGTCGTAATTCACCTAACAAAATTAAAGAAAAAAAAAGTCTCAAAAAGTTTTTAATTTTGTTAGGTGAATTACGACATTTGGCAGTTCAAGGCTCTGGCAGTTCAAGGCTCCACACTTTAATGGACATAAATCCAGAAGAGATTTGCAAGTGTTGGTTTTGTAATCGTAGAAAACAATGTGAGTTAAACCAGGGTTTCTTTATTTCCAACCTGGATTGGCCGTATTCGACAACAATTAAAAAACCTGACATTGAATTACCCGCCGTGCTACGAAATGTTACAGATTAATAATTTGTCTCCCTTTGGGTATTTTTCCGGGACTGGAAAGTGAGTGAGTGAGTGAGAGAGAAAGAGAGCGTATTCAACACCGCACGCGCATGGGTAGGTTGAGGTGGAATCCTTTAATTAAACAAAAGTCACACAATGTTATTCTTGTATTGGGTTTCTTTTTGTTATTTTTTTGCGGTTGTCAGGTTGATCAATCAGGAACGCATTTCAGGTTTAATTTTAGTCGAATAAAAAAACTTTTCAAACTGAGGCAGATGTTACAGCGTGCTTTCTGTGATTCTATTTTGGTGCGTTTTCTACATCGACAATTTTCCTATTACAGGAACTATAATCGAGTCTACTACAAACTGCACTTTCAAGTTGGGCTTAAGCTTTTATTCTGGACAATGTTCTGAACAGAGCTGAATATTTTGAAGCGTATAAATTTACTGGCTTACACATTAAAATTGTGAAATCAAATATGTTAGGGATAATACAGTTAGTGCGGCTCGGGCCTTACTGAATAGGTAATGTGGCGTTTCTAGTCGGACTATAAAGGTTCGACAACGTAAATAGACTATACACTACTCAAATATACACCCAGGTTACCTAACATGGAGGTCTCGACCAGGCAAAGAGTCACAGCCACACGGAGGCGCTTACCGTTAACAACGTTTCAAGTTGTTGTTAGTTCGGTGATACTTTACATTTCAGCATTGAGAACTTATCCCGATGTTGTACCATCCGTTTCACATATTAAATAAGTTATTTCCGTAAATGTGAAAATTCATTGCTACAAATTTTCGTTGTTCTTAACAGAACGTAGTTGTTATTTTTAACCTGTTTTTTGTAAATCGTGTATAAGCCATTGGTTAAAAAAGCTTTAGAGTAAATTATTAAAATAAGATAAAATCTATTAAATTATATAATTCTCATTCAGTATCAAACTGAATAATGTAAATTTCATCTAATAAGGGACATAAAATGCAGGGCCAAAATTAATACTTCTTGATCTCTTGAGTTCTTCATTATTCAATTGATTAAATTGTTGAATTGTAGACTGATCAATTTCAAACTCGTCTATACAATCAAAGCTTCTCTTTTTACCTGGAGAAGTTCTTGATTCGGGTGTAATGATGCCATTTGATTTCACTTGTTGTTGTTGTTGTTGTACCAATTGTTGTAATTGTTGTTCACGTTTGGGACTTGTACTATTTGAAATTGGGGTCAATGGGAATTTGTCCACTTTTTTCTCACCAATATTCACGTATTTAGGAGTCACTGGTGGGTCAGATAACACATTCAATGATTCGGTTGCTATTAAAATGAGTTGTTTCATCAATTTAGTCAACTTACCTTTTTCTTTGAAATATTTAATCTCCAAAGATTTAGGTGGATTATCAATCATTTTATACAAGTTTTTAAAATATGTTTTATTGAATAAATTTTGGAAATTTGATACTGATAATATCTCGTCAAATTCAGATAAAGAATTACAATTCATTTTAAATTCTTTTGTCTTTAACAAATTATTAAAATAATTCAACAAGTTAATAATATTGACGGGAATTTTTAAAATTAAAATCGTTGATAATATTGATATTATACTAATCTGAGAACTAGTATAATCAAAATAAATATTTGGATAAAATTGAAATAATTCACTAATGTAATTACTGAAAATTTTAATCTTTTGATAATTTAAACTAAAAATTTCTCGATAATGACTAAAATTATCAGTGACCAATAAATTCATAAATAAATCAATAAAACTATCAATTGTTGGAGAATTTATATTCCATTCTAATGATTTAAGGATATGTTTTTCCATTTCAATGAATAAATCTTTATAATAAGAATCAACACATATTTTTCTTAAATCATTTAAAGTGGGTATTTTATATTTTTGATCTGAATTCTTACAAGCAATCCATAAACTAGTTAATCCTAACAACTGGTAGTGTTGCTTTTTAACTATTCTTGTTGAACAATATCTATCTATTAAATTGACAGTCAATGGGAATGTGGATCTTGATAAATTTAAAATAGTAATGACCTCCATTAAGAAATCCAACAACATTGGTCTCATGTGTAACTTGATCTCTGGTTGTTGTTCGATTAATTGTAAATTTGGTAAAGAACCAGTTTCTTGACTTAATAAATGGTACAACATTTCCATTTGATATTCATTAACCATTAAAGAATGATTTTTGAATTCCATCTGTTGTAAGTTTAAATTAGCAGATTTAATCAGTTTCTGATATTCTCTCACTTGAATAAACGGGTCGGGAGTTTTAACCAACATGATATTATGACGATATGAATAAGATAATAGCCAGTATTATCAAATGACAATGAAAAAAAAAATAGTATGCAAAAATATATGAAAAAGCAAATGCAATGCAATTGGGATTATGAGGAATTAACAATGCAAATGTGTATGAAATGAAACAATGCAGCTGTAGGAAAGATAAGTTAACCGGAAAGAATAGTATAAAAAAAAAAGAATCTAATCAAAGCACCTAGGTAGAACCAATGAAAAAGTGAGTGAATGAATGCAAAATGACTGACAGACTGACCGATATATATGTATATATCTGGTTGTAAAAAAAACAAGGAGGAGGGGAAGTGTGAGGAGATGTGATTTATGAATATGAGGATGATACTACCGATGAGTGATGAGTGGTGGTGGTAGTTGATATTACAATCAATGGGATATACTTCTGTCAGTTGGTGGTTGGAAGTAGTGGGAATAAATTGGAAGGAATTGCAAACTTTATATATAAAACTCGATCAAACTTGAATGTTACAAAATTAAAGAACAAAAAAAAAAAATAAAAAAAAAAATATAAAATAAATTAAAAAAAAAAAAAATATAATGAAACAGACTGTTAACCATTTTGTGTTTTATTACTATAAACAAATGGTACAAAACTACGACAATTATAACGACAGTACTAAAATGACAATAAACTTATTCTGTTCTACACTCTCAGACACAGACACACGCACTGCACACACTCACAGTCACTATTTAATCTCTTTCTCCTTCTCTGTAACTCTTTAAACACAAAGCTAAAGTTTACAAATGTTCACCTGTTGAATCAGCTAACTAACTTGTTCAATTCTCCATGTAATGCTGATTCTTTCTGATCTTTGTAACTCGTTACTTGATAGCAACTTTGTCTCGGACAGAATAGATCGTTACACTACGACTGCATTTTCGAGAATCTATCATGATGGGCAAATGTTGTCTTTGTGTCGTTGCCATAGTATTTAAAAGGAGGTTGGCAATTTTATCGTGCAACAACACATTTGTGTGTCTGTACTGCACACAATTGAGCAGGTAAAACTTTGACGAATTGGGATACAGTCGACGATTTGGCTTATTTAGCATTATGATTAAATCAAAAGATTAAATCAAAAGTTTGAGTTTTAACTACATTTGATCTTAACCTTTATTGTCATAAATTTGACTTGGAAAGTGTCGGTCAATCACTCATCAAGAGACATGGTGTGTCTGTTGATTTGCAACCAATCAAATGTTCTCAATGGATCTTGCTGCTCCTTCAAACTATTTTCTCACTCTCAAGTAATATATTTGTTTCGTTTTGTACCTTCCGCTATTTTTTCCTCTTTTGATATGTTCGTGCTCATCTTCTATTTTTTCATGCTACCAATGCATATTTCGTTGCACACTTACAATACATAAAATCAAAGGCTGATTTCATGATTTACTCTTTAAAAACGGTTATCGCTTAAACCTGATTCCTTGTAAAAACCATTCAATTCGCTTTGACTCATTGTTGACGATAATGTTTCAGCCACAATATCAATCATCGGGTTGTAATGAAACACGAAATAATTACCATAAAAAGCTTGGGCTTTTGTCACTCATTGGTGGTTTCCATTACGTCCTTCCATACCGTCGACTCAAGAAAAGATTAAATATTAAAAATACACTGTGTAAATTCTCGAATAATATAGCCGCTCTACTTACGATAATTACATTATCATCATAATCAGAAATAACTCGAATAATACCACAAACGATGATTTACCGGGCGATACCCATTAACAAACCGTTCAATTGCTGCTCACCAAACAATAATTATTGATTTATTTTTTATCTCCAGTACAATTTTCTTGTTTCGTAATTGAGATATATTATTATGATAAAGATCTTTAATTGATAAACATTTTAAATTTGTCAAGTACATAGTAAATAGGAGAGAGAGACGTAAAATTTTATACTCCACAAAAATATCATTTACCTAGGCAACTAAAGTACCATCAGTGTTGAATTTTCACTAATAAACTTTTTTTTTATATTTTAATTTATTTTTTTTTTCTCTCTGTAACAACGCAACCAACACTAACGGAAAAATTTTCTACAACCAATACCTCATCACTACACAAAACTTAGTACAATGACTGAGATTGGAGAAATTTCCAAGGAGGAGTTGTTGTCAAGACAGAAAAAAGAGTCAAAAGATTTGATAGCTACAATCACCGGATTGAAGAAACAAGCTACCAAGAAAACAAGAAAGAATGTTCTTATCAAATGTGAAGAATTGCAACATGATCTACAACTCAAACACAAACAAGAATTGGATTTGCTATCAGGGGGTATTGATGAGAGTGTAGAAGAAGTGACTCCGGAACTGCTACTACAACAATTGACAATTGAAGAAAAACAGGAAGGAAGTTTGAAACTAGATGATGGGCAACAGACACAAGAGCCAAGAAAGAAACGTAATCGACAAAAGGAGAAATTAGATAAACGGAAAGCAGAAATTGAAAAGATGAGAAAAGAGGCCCAAGAAGAAGCAGCAAACACAATTGATTATCGACAGATTGAAAACGATTCAATGAACAAGCTCGTTGAAATGAATAAATTACAAGTTTTTGAAATCAAACCCGATGGACATTGTTTATTTGCATCGATCCAGGATCAATTGAACCATCATCGTCAAATTGAACAATCGATCCAACAACTACGAGAATTATCAGCTGAATACATATCACAAAACAAATCTGATTTCATTCCGTTTTTATTTGACGAAGAGACAAACGAGGTTAAAGACATTGACGAGTATTTGCATGCGTTGACGACAACGGCGATGTGGGGCTCAGACATGGAGATCTTGGCGTTGGCCAAAACCTTTGACTGTCCTATCCACATTTACATAGCTGGCGCTTCAACAATAGAAATTAACCCACAAGGTCAAGAAAATATCTTGAACTTGGGTTATTATAAACATTCTTACGGATTGGGTGAACACTACAATTCGCTCCGAAATAAATAGAGTAAATTATGTAATGGATTATGTAATAGAAAATTTGCGGTTTCGAGTCTGGTTTAGGTTTAAGTGCATACTTAAGATCTCGTAAATATATGTATAGCGGTTCTATTATTTATAATTCCAGGTTAAATGCATACCCGAACAGACAAAAAATTATACGAGAATAATTTATGATTTTCATATAAACCAAGCCTTAATTCAATTATCTTCAGATTATAAGAATATTAAGTACCTAGAGGTTTTTTTTGCTAGAGATAAACTAACTTGAATAGGAGTAGATTGTTGATTGAATCTGAGACAGACAAAAAAATTTAGTGTCGAGAAAATCCTTGCCTTTATTTTTATTTTTTTTTTTTTATCTTTTTTATTTTTCTGCTTCTGGAATAAACACACTCATAAACCTGTACAAAAGATGACACGATTTTCTACGGTTTTCACTCATATTGGAGAAATCCCTAAGCCGATTCACTTATCTCAAGAATGGTGAATTCTGTCAGTTTTCCGTTTTACGTGGGTTGGATAAAATTAGAAGCTATGGCTCAAGCGTAAGGCTTTAATCCAAAATGCAATCTTGTAGATATTTACCCAGAACCTAGTGGTGTTAGTGTTGACCTGAATTCCGGGAAAAATTGCCTTGATTGATCGAATCCGCAGCTGTGTGTGTGTGTGTGTGTAAACCTGTGAGATTCACTATGCCTCGTCTCGGAACAATTTGATTCGGATTTAATTCCACTTTCGCATTGTGTAACATATTTCCATTCAATTTTAGTCAACTAAATCTAAAGGGAAAAATTGGAAAAAAAAAAGTTTAATTAATTAATATTGATGCCGTGTAATACAACATCCAATCCTTCAACCACGTTTAGAGTAGGATACGTTTGTTGATAAATTAAACATGCCAGTTTCCACCTCACCTCTAACCGAGTGTCAAGAAAAGTGTTGAATCTCATTTCGTCATCGCAACATGGTTCGATTGTTGTAATAATGAGGCTAGTTTAAATAATATTTGCTTCTATTATTATCATATGAAGAACACTAACTAACAACCACAATGGAAACAGACACAATATTCAATCTAATCTAATTATAGTAAAATATACATTTCTATTGTTACAAACAAATAAAGATGATTGCACCTTTAATCATTTTTGCTTATGTAATCGGGATCAGGGGTAATTACGCAGAATTGAGTGTCTGGTATGTCGAAAATTGTGTGCACGACATAATCTTTACACGACGCTACTCATACACGACGCTTCTACTCGTGTGTAGTTTGGGCAACGGAATGCAAACAGATGCACCAGCTCCATGGATGAAGAATCTCGTTTAATTAGACGATAATTGTTTGTGGGTGTTAAAAAACTGAGAATGCAAGAGAATGCTGCACATTCTTCAGTGATACAGTCATTACCAAAACTACTTGGTGGTTTTTGTATCTGACAACTATTCATCTAGATAAATAAGGTTTGAAAATCAAAGTTTTTGAACAATTCTATAAACTTGAGTGAAATCTGATTTTATAAACTTTACCATTTGACTTTATTGAATTGGTTATGTGGGCTTAGAACCTAAGAGCGTGTGACGGATACGGTATATATTCATCGTGTTTGATATTGAAGTGATGAATATTTAAACTGTGAATCATCAATGATCAAGTCAGTATTCTACATAGTGGATTGTATATCTCTGTATAGTTTGGTGCCTCTCATTACATAATCTGAGATGACAAAAAAAATTATCAAATCAATAAACACTAATTTCTAATGGGTTGGTTTTGGGCTAGTAAATCATCAACTGCAACCAGTAGTGGATCCAGTGGGTGTCCGATCAATCACAAGGGGTTTTCATCAACTTCAACTTGTCCTGTCACTGACGAAGTATTGAACCCACTCAATAATATGCCCATGTCGATCTCTTCCGAATTGGCACCGGGGCAGAAGATCAAATTATCCACCGAAAGAACGATCCTGACGATCCCTAGAGGAGACAGCGAGGACCAAGGGTTGTGGGAGTATCCGAGTCCACAACAGATGTTGAATGCGATGTTGAAAAAGGGCAAAGGTGACGGGATCCCCGAAGACGCAGTGGAGAGCATGGTTGACGTGCACAACTTCCTCAACGAAGGCGCTTGGCAGCAGATCTTGCGATGGGAAGATTCATATACTTTAGATTCCAAAGTCGAGCCTAGGTTGAAACAGTTTATTGGTAAGCCCTACGATTTATCACCCAAGGCTAGAATGTACCTTGAGTTGGGTAAATTGTTTCCTCAGACATTCAACACAGTGCCTCCGTTTGACAGACACGATTGGACGGTGTTGAGAAGCTTGGGACACGGAAAGGGGTGGAAAGAGGTGAGATATATTATTGATTATTACGGAGCTCCCGACGATGAAGACACAGGGATGCCTGCGTTTGTCTTGGACACTCGTCCCGCCTTGGACGATATAAACTCAGCCAAGGATAGATTCACTCATTGGGCAACGCCGATATGGAAAAAAGCAATGGGGGAAATCTAGACTCAATATTCAGGTTTTAGTTCTATGTACTTATTAATCAACAACGTTTCAGGTATCAGCCTAGTAGACATTCATCCTGCACTGGATATTTAAATCAGGTGCATACAAGTAAATCTATTGAAGTATGATTTAACTAGCTATCGCATGGAGATTGAGCTTTGCAACTTTTCAAGTATCATGTTACCACAAGTAAATAAACCGGATTTACTCTCATGGTATAGATCCGGAGTGAATAAGTGATTTGTAACCATGTCTAATTATAGAAATGTACAATCTAAAAGGCATTCTCGTCTCACATGGTTTAAAGTAAGGTATAATTCGTTTAGTCTGACAAAATCAAACATATCAACCCGCATTTGAAACGGCCTTTTTGAGGGATTATCGTAAATGAAGGTTTGTTGTGTGAATTTGAGAGCCCATGAATGTACTCACTCTAAGCCATGCAACTTATCTTATTAGCTAAAATGCTATGACTTTATGTATTTTAAATAACCGTTGTTCTAGTTAATATTCCGTCTAGAGTATAATGTCTTTTCCAATGTACTGCCTGGAAATAAAAATTGTAAGTTAAGCTACTAATTCTGAATCAAAAAACCAAAAAGCTACTTTGTTGAACATGCAATTTTAAGTAACATCCATTGACACTGAATTTACCAATAAACTAATCACTGAATGATCGAATATTTGTTTCAAGTCATGATTCAACTTTTTAAAGTTGAAAATTGCAACAAAAGAGATTTGTTTCAATTGTATATTTACAAGGTTTACTCTATGTACTCAATTTGGCCAACAAAGTCTCCGGTATATCCACTTTTGTCCTTATTCTGCTGGCCAACTTGCCAATTTGGCCGTATGTAGCCAATGGAGTGGCGTTCAATGCATTTATGACGTTTTGAAGCTGCATGTAGTTTTGCTTTCTCATATAGTGTTGGATCATAAAGTAAAAAGTGTATTCATTAGGTTTGACGCTCTGGTTCAACATCTGGGTGAAGAAATTGTACGCCAAATTTTCATCAACGGGTAATAAATTGTTGATCAACGTGTTCCATATAATCTGTTCATTCTTGATATTTTTAATATAATAGTTGAAAGTCTCAACCCCCTTGGCAATTTCTCCATGGTTCAATTCGCCCACTAATTGAGCTGTGTAAATCCATGTAGAGTTTGGGTACTTGATTTTAATAACGTCAAATAAACTTCTTGCGGCGTCCATGTTTCCAGCAGCTATCAAACCTTTCAAGATCGTGTTGTAACTATGTTCATTCAATTCGATCTTGGATGTTTTCATAATGGTGGTGAAAAATTGTTTTATATCCGGTGATCTACCTTTTTCTAATAACGACTTAAACTGGGTGTCCATGAGAATTGTGATTGTTTTCACGTCTTCTTTGATTCCATTCAGTTTCATAAATTCAGCTATACCGGTGATGGCATTAAAGTTTTTCACTTTTGAATAATGGTTTAAAAACTCATTCATGGTTGATGTAGTTGGTTTATAATCTTTTGAAATATATTCTTTTAATTTTATTTCTGCTTCTTTTGTTTTCCCATTTATTAATAACCCACGTAATATCCCATCTTTAGCTCCTGGTATTGTATCTTTGAAATATTTATTTGCCATTTCAAAATCATTGAGGTTGGCATATGCACTGACAATAGCAACAATTGTATCATCATTGTATTTAACACCATGGGCATTGATGGTTTCCAATGTCTTTTCAAATTGTTGTTTAACTACATCGCCTTCTCTTTTGATTCTTGTTGGATTGGTCATTGTTTTCAATACAACATTCCAAGCATTAATGGAAGGAGTCGATCCTGACAATAGATGTTGAAACATATTAAAAACTTCATCATATTCTTTGAAATTGAAATATTGTTGCATAAATTCAACAATGACTTTTTCATCAATTTTCAAATTCTTTTTAACTTGAGTGACTTTTTCCACGTCATTGAAAACTCTATTCAATTGCTTTTTATCAATTGAGTTTCTAATTCTCAGTATGGTTTGTTTTGTGTTTGGATCATAATCTTCAATTTCTTGTTGTTTTAAAAATTCATGAAACTTTTTAAATTCCACTTCATCTAATGAATTCAAGTTGGATAAAGTATTTTTAATCATGAATCGTTCTGGTACTTTTGAAATATTTGATAATCTCAATGCATCAACTTTTGAATATTTCAATTTTTGTAATCTACAAGTTTGAACATAGGCGTAATAAGCTAAATTGGGTAAATAAAATGGTTTATAATTGAGTTGTTTACCTCTTAAATCAACTGCAAATCCAAAGCTTCGACCATATTCTTGATTCCAAACAAAAGTTTGTAATACTTGTGAATATTGTTGTTGTTGAATATATAATGAGGCTAATTTTGCAAAATGAAATTCATGGGCTATTTTATATTCTGTCAAATAATTGATAAATTGAGAAAGCTCTTCAATTGATTCGATTTTAGTGATCAATTCATTGGCAAGTGGTAAAAAGAATTTGGTTACTTCTGAATCTTTGATATCTTCATTATTCTGTGTTTGTCTTATAAATTGTATTCCTTCTTTGAAAATATCCTTTGATTCGTTTATATTGGCAGTTTGGATGGTTTGACGTATTTGTCCTGATACGTCGAGAAGTTTAGCATTGAATTCTCGTTTCACAACAGTTGATTGGAATCTTATTCTACTATTCACATTCAAACATCGAAACACTCGAAACATTGTTACAGACAAAAATTTTTCAAGAGAAAAAAATGATACAAAGTGAAAAATTATATATTGAGAGGATATTTACACAGCTGCTTTGGTTAGTAATGTCCAATGGTATTGTTGATTGCATCAGAATGTAATAATTTACCAATTCTTATCATAAACAAAATATCAACTGAGCTGGGTTTGTGCTGAGGAGTCCTAACGACTCGGTATCATCATTAAAATCAAACAACTGGTAAACATACTTTAAAAGAAGTTGTTGTTGGTGTTGATAAAAATTTTTTCTGGCCAGAGATCAATTTATACTCAGAGCTACCACATTCATATGGATCAACAGTTGTATTATTTCAACTACCATGAATATCTAGTGCAGCAGGATCCTACTCTAGTTGTTAACCATTTTCCAAATGTGTATGCAAACAAGCATTCA
The DNA here is from genome assembly GCA_030557115.1 of Insectozyma chauliodis. NCBI lineage: Eukaryota > Fungi > Ascomycota > Pichiomycetes > Serinales > Debaryomycetaceae > Insectozyma > Insectozyma chauliodis. The sequence continues at coordinate 96,878 of JAKTVI010000014.1, read as the reverse complement.
ACATTGTACACTCAGACTAGAATCATTCGCATTCCACGGGCTTTTGATAAATATGACTTGATTCCACAATTTTCATTATGGTACCCAGGAAAAGAACCAGGATCTATATCAGCTACTAATAATGAGTCTGTGCTATATAAAGACAATTATTACTGTAGAACGTCTCATATAGTGTCATTGGATAAATTGATATCTGAGGAAGAATTAACACACATGGTTACCACAATCAATGATTTTTTATTTATTGCATTCAATCCATACAATTTTATAATAGTGGTGGAGAATCTATTGGAACTAATTACAGGGGGGTTGTTTATACAATTTCTCAATTTGTTTGGAGTTTATTGTTTTACAAAAAGAAAACTAATGGATTTGGAAAACTACGTATCCAATGTGAATCAAAATTTTAATGACTCAAATAGAGATATCCAAATTATATCCCCTCGAGAAACGGGATATTTATCAGTATGTATTTATTCACTAATCTCAACTCTGACTAACTTATAATAGCTAGATATTCAAATACCAAACCCGCGATGAGGAAAAAAAAATTAGTTACATGCTCAAAGCAGCCATGAATGGAGTATTTGCAATATCAAAACCTCTGGGCATATCGTCTGCAAAGTTTATAGATGAATTGCAACAGATTTTCACCAAATCTTCAGTGTTTGCTAAGGATTTGGAATTGATGAGGGAGAAAATCGAATACGATATGGGTAGAGACCGGAAAATATCCAAAAAGAGAATTGCAAATAAACTAAAACATTGTAAAGTGAAGATGGGCCATGGCGGGACTTTAGATCCATTGGCAAGTGGGGTACTAGTCATTGGTGTTGGTTTAGGGACTAAAAAATTGCAACATTACCTTACAGGATGTCAAAAGACATACGAAACAAAAGCTTTATTGGGAATATCCACAACCACAGGAGATTCGGAAGGGGAGATTATCTATAAAACTGAAACTAGTCATATAACAAATGAGTTGGTGCAGGAAACCGTTGAGAAATTCATTGGCAATATCAAACAAACTCCACCCATTTTTTCAGCATTGAAAGTCAATGGTAAACCCTTGTATGAATACGCAAGAGAAGGATTACCGTTGCCGAAAGAAATCAAAGTGAGAGACGTGGTTGTGAATGATATAAAAGTGCTAGAACCAATTAGTGTTGATCATGAATTTAAAAAATTGGAAAGTGAATTGGATGAAGATGGAAACCCAAAAGAACATGGTTTACAAAACAATCCAACTTTGAATGACTCACCATTGTATTTTTCAGAAAAATACAAGGATGAAGTGGTGGAAAAGCCAAAATTGGTGGAAGATTTACCTGAAAAATTACCAATGATACATTTTAAAAGTGATGTGTCTTCTGGTACTTATATACGTAGTTTGATTAGTGATATAGGAAGAGCCATGGAATCTTCTGCGTATATGGTTGAATTGATAAGAACCAATCAATCGGAATGGGATCTAAATAAAAATGTATTTAATCTTGAACATTTTCAAGATGAAACAATTTGGGGGCCAATTTTAAAAAAAGTATTGGAAAACAGTGATGTTGATATAGAAGCAGAGTTTCTGAGAAAGAGAAAGATTGATGAAGTAGAATAATAAAAATAACTTTTTTTTTCACTAATGTTTAAGCGATACTTTAACACTAGGTCTACGCTACGCAATTACTATGCTAGAACTATTACTAATCCAAGAGACTATAGATTAACAACGCCCACCACTTTCCATCCAACCTCTTTGCTACTTTTTTCAACGCCTTCAAATTTACCACAAATTATCCAAGATACAATACAACTACATTCGAAGTCAAATCTACAAATCATTGTTGCAGGAGTCGATACAGTCTTGGATCAAAGAAATGGTGTCAGTGAGCTATGGTTGGACCAAAAGATCAAAATTCAAAATTCAGTGCTATTACAAGAACGAGATGATTTAGATACACCACCACCAGAATCAGATGGGATAAAAATCGTAACAGCCAGGAAAAATTGGATCGACATGAAACTGAATTTGAAAATAGATTTGAATTATCATCATAGTATTGTAAATTTGAACCTTGCAAATACAGTTTTTTCAACAGGACAAATTGTGACGTTGTATTATTTCGATCAATTGGCAAATTCAGGTGAACATTTGTGTGATTTGGAAATACAATTACCAAAAGGAATTGTAAAGCATCCTAAAGTTGTAGTTGAAGATCAATGGGTTCCATTGTTTGAAGAAAAATTTACAATCACCAATTGTGTGGGGAATTTAGTTAAAACATTGAATGGTAATCCAGCGTCCAAGTATCTTGAAAACAATCAAAAATTAAAAGACTTGGCTTCCAAAGAAACAGAAATTTACGTCAAGGTGTATAAAGAGAACCGTGTTGAACGGTTTAAAGTCACTGCTGGTGGAGGTGGCTGGGGTGCCAAAGCTAATATGATTGCATTATCAAACGAAGCGAAATTAGAAAATGGTTTAGAATTGGAATTTTTCATGGTACCACCAGAAACCAAAAAGAAAGAATTTACATACCAAGATCATATTACATTTTCAAGTTCATTCATTGAGTCTGGATACTCGTCAATCAAAGGTGAAGAGAATGAATATGAAAATGTATTTGGTTGTGGATGTGAAAAAGGTTTTTTCTTGAATGGAATCAAGCATAATTCACCGGGAGAGACAATCTTTATAAAAATATGATCAAATACATACAAAACGACTTGTTCACCTCCAAGTCTATCCTTGTGCACGCGTGTAATCCCTTTGGTTCCTGGGGTGGTGGAATTGCTGCTGTTTTCAAACAAAAGTACCCAAATGCTTACAAAGTATACAAACAACACTGTGAATCGAATCAAAACTTATTAGGAACATCATTACTTATCCAAGATGAAGATGTATCAATTGGTTGTTTATTTACAAGTGATTTCAACCAATCTCCTAGTAAAATTCTACAATACACAGAGTTGGCTTTGAATCATTTATACCATCAGCTTCAAAACAAACAAGTGGCCCGAATCGATGGCAAAATTGTAATTTCCATGCCCAAGATAAACTCAGGAATCTTCAATGTTGCTTGGCATGACACTCTGGCTGTGCTTGAAAAATTTGATCAGTTGTATATAAAAGTCTACCTTGGTAGTGCATCATTGTAAATATATATTTTTCGATAACAATCAACAACACCATGGACGAAACGTTAATCGCCACCATTAATAAATTGCAAGATGCTTTGGCTCCGTTGGGTGGTGGATCTTCATCTCCAGTAGATTTACCCCAAATCACCGTTGTTGGATCCCAATCCTCGGGTAAATCATCCGTTTTGGAAAACGTCGTTGGTAGAGATTTCTTACCAAGAGGTACCGGAATAGTCACCAGAAGACCTTTAGTATTGCAATTGATCAATAAAAGAGCTTCCGAAAAGAAAGAACTCATTGAAATAAACACAACCGAAGGAGGTCAATCGGAAAATAATCAAGACGAATGGGGGGAATTCTTACATTTACCTAATAAAAAGTTTTACAATTTTGAAGATATTAGAAATGAAATTGTTAGAGAAACCGATGCAAAGACGGGTAAGAATTTAGGTATTTCACCTGTACCTATTAATCTTAGAATTTATTCTCCTCATGTATTGACTTTAACTTTGGTTGATTTACCAGGTCTAACCAAAGTCCCAGTTGGTGATCAACCAAAAGATATCGAAAAACAAATAAGAGACATGATTATGAAATTTATTTCAAAGCCAAATGCAATTATTTTATCCGTCAATGCTGCAAATACTGATTTAGCAAATTCCGATGGTTTGAAATTAGCAAGAGAAGTTGATCCCGAAGGTTCCAGAACAATTGGTGTTTTAACTAAAGTCGATTTGATGGATCAAGGAACTGATGTCATTGATATTTTAGCTGGAAGAGTCATTCCATTAAGATTTGGTTACGTACCAGTTATAAATAGAGGACAAAAAGATATTGAATCTAGAAAAACCATTAGAGATGCACTCAAAGATGAAAAGGATTTCTTTGAAAACCATCCAAGTTATAGAGCAAAAGCACAATATTGTGGTACTCCATATTTGGCTAAGAAATTAAATAGTATCTTATTAGGTCATATCAAAGGAACATTACCCGATATTAAAATGAGAATTGAACACCTGTTGAAAAAATATAGTCAAGAACTTAGTTTATTGGGACCGGAAATGGCAGAAAGCCCTACTTCAATAGCTTTAAATATGATTACAAATTTCACAAAAGATTATACTGGAATATTGGATGGTGAATCAAAAGAATTATCATCTCAAGAACTTTCCGGTGGTGCAAGAATATCATTTGTCTTTCATGAAATTTATAAAAATGGTATCAATGCTTTAGATCCATTTGATCAAATTAAAGATGGCGATATTAGAACCATTATGCATAATACATCTGGTTCTGCACCATCATTGTTTGTTGGAACTCAAGCTTTTGAAGTTTTGGTCAAACAACAAATTAGAAGAATGGAAGAACCAAGTGTCAGATGTATTAATTTAATCTTTGATGAATTGGTTCGAATCTTATCACAAATCATTTCCCAACCTCAATATTCAAGATATCCAGCTTTAAAAGAACAATTATCTCAACATTTCATTCAATATCTTAGAGAAGCTTTAGTTCCAACAAACAATTTTGTCACTGATATAATTAAATCCGAAGAAACCTATGTAAATACTGCCCATCCAGATTTATTAAAAGGTTCTCAAGCAATGGCTGTAGTTGAAGAAAAATTCCATCCAAAACAAGTACAATTGGATCCTAAAACAGGTAAACCACTTGCTACCAAACAACCAACTCCAACAACTGCCGAAGAACAATCCAATGGATTTTTCGGTGGCTTCTTCTCATCAAAGAATAAAAAAAGATTACAACAAATGGAAGCCCCACCACCAGTATTACGAGCAACAGGCACAATGACAGAACGGGAAACCATGGAAACTGAAGTTATCAAATTATTGATTTCAAGTTATTATAATATTGTTAAAAGAACAGTTGCCGATGTTGTACCAAAGGCAATTATGTTGAAATTGATAAATAAATCTAAAGATGATATTCAAAAGGAATTGTTGGAGAAAATGTATAGTAATCCGGAATTATCCGACTTGGTCAAAGAAAACGAGTTGACTGTACAAAAGAGAAAAGAATGTATTAGAATGGTTGAAGTATTGAGAAACGCAAGTGAGATTGTTTCCAGTGTATAGAATAGATATATATGCGCACAACTGAAATTCCGCGTCTACATTTTTAGCAAAAAAGATATCTGATGCTGTAGTCTTATAACACTTGGTAGCGATACCTTGTGGGATTGACGAGTAATAGCTTGGTGGAGTTGCTAGACGGGTTGCATCTGGGGACCAAGTTATGTAATCATGAAGTGGAGATATTGACGAGATGGAGAAGAGAGTACCCATTATAAAAGGGTCAGGAACTCCAGATTACACAAGTATCCCCCTCTTACTATTATTTGTACTAACCATTAAATATCATAACATTTTTTTAAAACTTTTGCAATAAATATCACCTTTAAACATCATTTGACGCGCAATGAACGTTCCTTCAAGTCCAGCGAGTAAAGCTCTCAAAGTAGTGGAAGATCAGAATAGATTTCCTGAAGAAAAAGGGAAAAGCTACAAACAAATTGCTGCAGAATTTGGAATTACTACAGTAACCTTACCAAGACGAAAAAAGGAGGAGTGAATAGAAGTGTAGGTCACAGGCACCAGCAAAAACTATCTCCTCGCTTCGAGTTGGTATTGAAGAAGTGGATGGTCGATAATATAATTTATTTTCACTCGTAGTTTTGTGATTGAAAAGGTTAATAGAATTTTGGCGTCTACGAAGGAAGATACAAAAGTCGGTGTCGGTTCGTACCACAAGTTTACTAAAAGATCCAAAATCTTTAACTATTGCAGTGCTGTCAAATCGGATAGGTCCAGATCAAATTCAGTGGATGAAGATACAATTAGAGCATTTTTAAATAGGTTTAAACTGTTGAAAACTCGGTATTTTTGTAAGGTATAATATAGTTAGTGCGGCTTATATCCTTACCGAGTAGGTAATGTGGCGTTTCTAGTCGGACTATAAGGGTTCGACAACGTAAACAGACTATACACTACTCAAATATACACCCAGGTTACCTAACGTCGAGGAGTTATCAGGGACAATGGAGTTGATAGGGACAACGTGACCCTTTTTCAAAAATTTGTTAGCAATAAATTTTTGCGTTTTCGGTAATAATTTTTCTAATCTATACTTACATTAAATGCAACACTATTTGAGTGTTTAAATTTATTTCCGAAGTCAAAAATTTTATGTGCAGTACTGTCCCCGACATCTCTATTGTCCCTGATAACTCCTCACAAAACATTGTGAGACTGAGAATACCCACCCTGCGAGAGAAGTTTCTTTTGCTTGTTTATTTCGTACTTTAACGTGTTTATTACGTAATAAACATAAACAAACAAAACAACAGTCTTTCATACCCTGCATATAGTAAAGCGGGTGTCTTTGAATGCAATAAACATCCTAACCGCAGTACTAACTATTTAACTTGATTCTGGCCTAATAACAGTAGTTAAGCATATAATAAATGTATATTCATATATCATTGAAATACAGATGTTGTATATTTGGTGCTGTAATTTAAGTTGTGCATTGATTAACCTAATACATACCGTAAAAAAAAAAAAAAAAAAAAAACTTATTTTCAAATGTTTTGTACTTTTTGGGTCAAAATTTTTCAAATTTATGTAAAATAAACGGAAAGAATACATAAGAGAAAATAGGCGATGAAAGCCAACGTAGGTTTTTACATAGTTTTTTAACCTAATACATACCGTAAAAAAAAAAAAGGCAAAAAAAGGCAAACTTTTTTTTTTTTAAGCAAACTATTTAAGAATAAAAGAAACACTTATAAGAGGTCTGTTATTTACATCAAACATATAGGATAAATTAAACAACTCAAAGTACTTACTATTTCTGTTTTTCACAACCTTTGGATAATTTGTTCTTAAATAAAAAGTATACTTCATCAAAAAAAGATGTACTTTCATGTCCTGGAAACATAGCAATATGCTTCAACATCATCTTATTGATTCTGTTCATTTTGAACTTGTGCTCTTCAATTATACTAGCGTTGATTTCTTTTATTTCAGAAGGTTTCTCTAATTCTGTTTTATTCGGAATGACAATTTCGGGCTCTTCGCGCAAATCCCTCTCGTTTACAATCACTAAATCATCATTGTCTTTGTCGATGTTATATGCTTCTTTTCGTTTCCTTGGAATGGTACTTTTAAGTTCTTCAGGCTCATAATCACCATAATCACTATCTTGATAATCGTTTAATCTTTGATTTTTATCGTTTTCTTCTTCAATCTGTTCTTCACAACTTTTCGTTTCTATAACAGGTTTGTAAACTAATCTTTCAGGAGCATACTTCTCTATCAAAAATATGTGTTTGCACCAATTGATATTGGCTTTGAAATATGGACAAGAACAACTAACTTTGTTGTAATCATAAGGTTTTACCTCATATAATTTGAAACCGCCATTGAAGTCAACAGTCCTTGAATCTTCAGTTTCATTCTGCTCTTCACTTATTATTCCGACCACTGGATTAGTCTTGTGAAGTAATTTATCAGTCGATTCTTCAGGAATAGTCTCCAAACAATCTGCTGTGATTTCTTCTAAACTGTTTAGGTATCTATCAAAATCATTGAAATCTTCATCAGTGAATTGAATTTGATTAAAGTCTGCAGTTATAAATTCTCCCACAAACAAGTTGTTGTCTGGGTCAAAAACCATATTTGCTTTGTTAATGTTAGTGTCTTCTTCAGCTTCCAGCTCTTCCAGCTGAGAAGATTCTTCATCGTTCAAAGATTGAGTGATTTGTGCACTTTCAAAACTCTTGACGTAAACACCTTCATTTTGAATTTTAATTAGTGACCATGCTCTTTCGTATGAAACTTCATTAGCTAAAGCCTTTTGTATCTTTTCATACTTCAGTACTGTTCGCTTTTTTATACCCGCCATTACTTGCGATTCTTCAGATTCATACTTCTTAAGAATTTCAGTTTCAATTAAAAACAAAATTTGATGTATTTGTAAATTTCTTTTACCAGTAATGAAATATTTCTCAAGACTAGCATGGAAACTTTCCACCAAATCTGTGGTTTTGATTGACACAGCTGGATATTTTGTAAAGGCAGGTATCCACCTTTCTCTGATTTTCCAATATCTAGTGAAATATCTCCAAAAAACTGGTTGATCTGGGAGCGACGACTTAAGATTCAACATAATTTCATTGACAGTTCGTTCATCTGAAGCATAAATTAATCGCACCATCGACTGATAAACATCTTTTCTCAATGAATTCAACTGTCCTAGTGTATTGTCACCACTTATCTTACAAAGCTGAGAATGGAATGCTCTTGTCAAGTGCCAACTGCAATAAATTATGCTAGCATCTGGCCAGATACTCTCTATAGCATTAATTTGAGCTGGTGATACATCAGTTATCACTCTGATTGGGTTAACTTGTAAGATGTCTCTGATGAACCTTAAGAAATAAATCACATTTGAAGTGGATAATGTATTACTGCAATTAAAAGCGATTGGAACACCTTTATTTGTAATTTGAGATCTACAAAAACAACTAAGCAAATATCCTGTGTCCTGTTTATCTTGACCGACTAGGACGGAATGAGTGGCGTCAATGTAAAGTGTGTGTGTTTCTAAAAAATCACAACTTCGAGCCTTTTGATAATGTGTTGCAAAATTGAATCCCCAAAACGCATAACCTCCTGCATTTTTTACATCCTTGTCAAGATTCATCTCAAAGGCCCCTTCTTTCTCTACAATTCTTTTGCCAAAATGATGCATACTTTGAAAAGGACATTCAAAAGTTTTTGATTTCTGCGTCAAAAAACAATAAATAGCCCTATAATTATCATAATGTACCCTGGAATACTCATTGATTTGATTGTTTCGAGCATTGACATGATCATCAAGCCTTTTTAATTTCATACTTATCTTGTTCCATGGAACATGCTCCAAAACCTGATCAACTATCCACAGGCGGACTGTTGGATGTAAAGGCAAGCTCATAGCAAAGTCAACATCGAGTAAGTGATTATGACGATGATACCATATGGCTTCAAAAGTGCCATCTTCATTTTTGTGAACCTCTAATCTTGCAAGACAACCACATTTGAAACTTTTCACCAGCGTAGCTCTTTTACGACCCGAGCGATTACAAAGATAGATCATCTTGGCACTAATAGCACTTTCAAAATTAGCTTTTAATCTGGATTCATTCGTTTTTAATAATGGAATGTATATTTTTGTTTTGTTATAAACATAAGAAGCATACAAATTCCTTTGCTCTATAAAGTCTTGAATTGAGCTATAAGTAGGGAATGTTAGCTTTACTGTACTTGAGTCTAATTTCTGTGATAATGGATCGATCAAATCCCTAATTATAGGATTTGGTGTCTTTAAAGGAATCATGACTTTGTAATCTTTTGACAACCCTTGTATTCCATGAGATATAATACCGTGGTATACCTCAAAACTCCAATAACAGCTGCCTTTAATTAATAGTTAGTAAAAATGGTCCCAATTTTGCTTCAAAAATATACATACCCTCAAAACTGGAAAATTGGCTATAATTTTGATATCTCCTTTCAGCTAGAACTAGTTAGTACTATGTTGTAATAAATGCTATTCAATAAAAAGACTCACTCTCTCAGTTTTGACTCAAAAAGTCACTGGAATTGATTTAATATTAACAAAATTTCGAAATTGAAGCTTCAAAAGTTAGTAAGGAATCGTTAAATAGGTACAAAGCACATACACTGTGTTCAAAAGGTAATTGAAGGTGAGGGTATCAAACAGCCAATAATGGTGATAACTAGGAAGAAAACAGGTATATTTGGTGGAAAAAATATATATTTCGGATTATAATTTGTGATTTTGAACCGAAAATAACCGCGTTTTGATGTGTCTTTTGGTCAAAAAAAAAATAAATTTGAGCATTACACGTTTAATCAGTGATGGGTAAGTCCAGATAACTTACTCCAATGTCTTACAAAGCAAAAGAAAGCAGAAAACGAGTAAAATTTTTACTCATGTCAATATATATATGGTAGCATCCTATTTCTGTTTTTAGATCTCTTTTGTCGAGTGACTAATTGCGCAAAATTTTTCAACTGCAACCTTTTTGATTGTAATACAATTCACCAAGTATTACTCGAGATTTCTTTAGCAAATAGTTTATGCCAAAGAAACCACTACTATCGCATCTACACCACAGAGTTATTGAACCAGGATAACACCAGCCTATCTTGTTTTTAGAAGTCATTTGACATCGTTGAAACGTTTCTTGCTACTTCTCTCATCGTTTCATAATTAATCGTCAAGAGTAAGTTCCAAATGGTTGCTCCCGCATACTTTCAACCCGAATACATCGACCATGAGTTGTCGGCCAACTTGGACTCGACAAACGCCTTTGAAGGCCCAGAAAAATTATTGGAGATTTGGTTCTGGAAACATACCGAATCTGAAGGATTAAGATCGATTAAATTGGATCAGTGGAAACTGATCTTGGATTTGGTCAACTGTAAAGTGTTATCAATGAAAAGCTCCAAATACATGGACGCTTATTTGTTGAGTGAAAGTTCATTGTTTGTGTTTCCACACAAATTGATCTTGAAAACATGCGGTACAACCACTACATTAGCATGTTTGGAAGAATTGTTTAAATTAGTAGGGGTCTCTAGTAGATCCGTATACAAAATTTTCTATTCGAGAAGAAGCTTCATGTTCCCAGATCGACAAATTCATGTCCATAGAGATTGGAAAAGTGAAGTTAGTTTATTGAACCAACATTTCATTGCCGGAAAATCATATGTTGTTGGAGACTCAAACTCAGACGACCACTGGTATTTGTATGTTGGAGGGCAAGATCTCCAACATAGAGGACAAGATATACAAGATCAAACATTTGAAATTTTAATGACTAATCTTGATCCAAAGTGTGCTGAAAAATTCATGAACAACCCAAGCCACATCGACGGCCATGAAACAGGATTGAAAATCATGGAGGTTTGTGGATTGGATACCCTTTTATCTGATGATAAAATTGTTTTTATCCATGATAAATTTGCATTCACTCCATGTGGATACAGTTCAAACTCAATCAGTTCGAACGATGAAAGCTACTACACAATCCACATAACTCCAGAAATTGGCTGGAGTTATGCAAGTTTTGAAACCAATATTCAATTTCATAATTTGCAAGTGATTGAGAAAATCTTGCAAATCTTCCAACCATCAAATTTTTCAATCAATTTGATCCATTCGAATCAAGGTGAATGGTTGTATAACTCAGATGGGTTTTTCGAAAAATTGGGGTACAAGAAATTGGAACAGGCTAATTATGACTTAACTAGTCATAATTTGTTATACTTTAAATATATAAAACTGAATTGATTCTCTCAATTAATTTATTGAACTCTTTAAACTGAATTGGTTAAATTTAATTTGTAACATAGTTATGTATATAGAATTTAATCAACGATAATTTGAAAAAAAATTAATTCTGGGAATAATTTAGTTGAAAAAAAAAATCACACAAAATCCAAAGCGATTTGCAGCCATAAAAAAATGTTGCAAAAATAAGTTTTATTTATTTGCTTATAATCTGTTATAAAAATAATGATCTTATAAAGATCGATAGACAAGTATTTACAGAGTCATTTATTTAATAGTTTTACTCAAACTTCGCAGTGCCCGAAAAGCAAATAGAAACAAAATATTACAACTAAAAAATTGTAGTAACAATTTTAAAATAATTGTAGTGTTTTTGTCAAAATGGACACGACCCTAAAGTAAGAGAAGTTTTTTGATTTTTATCTTTTTTTTTGTTTTTGTAAAAAATTTACAATTTACGAATTTCTAATGGAAAGACACCGTAGAATTTTAGTATTTTTTGTAAAATAAGTTAATCAAAAGAAACCCAATGGGAAAAGAAAAGGAAGGATCTTCTAAACCTGCCTGATACGAAATTATAACAAATGATTGACCTGCTTTTTTTTTGGTAAAGTTCAAACAGTCAATCACAGTCGTTATAAAACCGTCTCTATACAATGGAAAGTAAAGAGAAAAAAGATTGTTTAAAAAGAAGAAAGGAAAAGAAAAACCCTTTTTTCTGAGAAAATATCCTCTTTATATACCATCTGTTACAACATATGTCGGATGCTTTAGTCTTATAACACTTGGTAGCGATAACATGTGGGGTAGGATAAGCATTGACGAGTAATAGCTTGGTGGAGTTGCTAGACGATCTCGGGTTGCATATGGGGGACCAAGTTATGTTTCATGAAAGTAGAGATATTGACGAGATGAAAAAGGGAGGACCCATTATTATAAAAGGGTCAGGAACTCCAGATTAGAATATACAAGTATCCCCCCCTTTATTAATCTCTTACTATTATTCGTACTAACCGTTATATATTATAACATATTGGTAGCTTTAATAAATAGGGCTCTACCCGGCTCTATTTATAATCTTTGAGACGAACACTTTATCTCTAAGTAATTGCACACTCTACTTTCAGTGATAACATTACTTCTTTAAATATGCACACTATTCTTTCAGTGTTTCATATTTCTTTTCTTTTGTATACATTTTTTTTTTTCAAATTATCGTTGATTAAATTCTATATACATAACTATGTTACATCTAAATTAAATTTAACCACTTTAAACTTGTCATTTGGCAAGGGAAACTAGATTTTCTTTGTATTCTGTCATTTTTTTTGTGATTTGCTTTCTATTTTCTTTTATATTTTAATTTGTTGATTTGTAAAACCAATGGCAGTTAACTTGTTTGTCCTGTTCGGAATTTGATTGTTTTGCCATATCTGTTTAAAAATGGGACAGTACGTAACCAAATGTTCAAAGAATTCTTGTCCTGGGATTGAAGTTAGGCAAAGTTCGCAAATCTTTTCATTGTCACCAAAATGAGTGAAATGTCCTAGGTTGACCCTATGGAACGTTTCACATTTGTCTGAATAGAGCGTTTTGGTTTTATGTAGGATTTTTGAAGAATCTTGTCCATTTATCAATTGAAAGATTGTATTTGATACATAATGTTATGATGTCGTTTCACATCTGACATCAAATCACATATAATTTCGTTTCATTAGATGCTTTACATTATCCTATGAGGTCGTTTCACATCAACAGATCTTATAAAGATCGATGGACAAGTATTTACAAAGTCATTTATTTAATAGTTTTTTTCAAACTTTCAATAATATAGCTGACTATTGAATAACAATAATAATAAGAATACGAAGAATCAGTTTAAACAATATAAATAGAGATTAAATAACTTGTTTGAATAAATAACGAAAATATCATAAACATGGCTACACAAGCTAATAATAACCCTCCTACTCAAGAAGAAGATCAAACTACAACTACACTAGTTCAACAGTGTTTTATAGATTTGACAAAAGCAAAATACGTGTTTATGTAAACTTTATCAATAAATTTTACATAAAACATGAGTTTTGATTGAATGCATGAGTTGGATCCTAACAGTTAAAAATAGAGCTATAAATTTAAACATAGGTATTGCTTGAGTAGTTTGTAGATAATTTGATTTATAAAACAATATAATTTCATTTATTTGGAGTTACATATAAACGATCAACATGATTGCAGACATGACAGTCTAATACATCCTTCAATGTATTTATATTTATATTTATTTGAAACAATCTTTAAATATTCTTTGCTTTACAATTTAAGGAAATTCCGTTGTAATACACACAGTCATTTTTTGCAAAATTATCTTTAGTCAATAAGTAATTTATAGCTTCTCTTTGAGTAAAAAGATCTTGTCCTGTTATTTTTGAAATTTCAGATTTGATAAAATGACATATATTATCACTCATAACTGAAAAACTAAAGGCTTATCCTATGTAGGTTTTACAAACTAAGTTTATAGTTTAAAAAAGAAAAAATTTACATTACTGATAAAATTTATACAATTTTTTTAAAACCACTGGAGAAGTAACACCGATAGTTTCGGGGTTTTTTTTGGAATTTTTCATACTCAGCAATTAGAATGGACATGTAAAAGTCAGAATATAGCACGAAAAATTTTTAGATACGGGTATTACATTCAGTTTAGATATAGTAAAAGAATTACCAGAAAAAATTATCAATTTTTTAATTAATTATAATGATGCCGGTGATACTAGAGCAGTGATTGAAATTATCTTTAGAAATGAAAGAAAAAAAAAAAAAAAATAAATAAATAAAAAAAAAAAAAAAATGGCTGCAAATATGTAATGATAGCTGAAAATATATAATAGTAGCATGACGACTGTATATATATCTTTATTATTCCAAAAATAAATTCTTCTTCGCTTCAAATCTTGAAATTATATTTTCAAGATGTTTTTTGCTCTCAATATGTTTAGAATCAAGATTTGAAAGGATACGATATAAGATTTTGCGAGGTGTGACATAACTGAATATACAATCACTTGGAGTTGCCAAAAGTTGATAATCGTATATGTTTTCAGGTAAGTCAAAAAAAACTATATGGTTTGTCTTGGAGCTTTTTTTGCTAATATCGAGTCTAAATAAATGCACAAATTCTTTGTTCTTTTCAACCAAGTTATTTTTCACGTTAAATTTGAAAACTGGTATACGTTCAGTTCTCAAACCCTTATAAATCGCTTCATAGTTTTCTTTAAGACAATAAGCTGTAATTCTTTTATTCCTTTCAAGTATTTTCTTAAAGTGATCAATAAAATTGTTTTTTTTTTCATAAAATAGCATCAATTTAAATTTCAAACTGAATTCATTTTTTAATTCAATGCGCTGATAAACTATTTCTCTGATTTGATTAATGTATACAGTTGAAAATTCCTTAGCAGTGCTTTCTTTAATTGCATAAAATTTACTCATTCCTTCAACTATTGCCAATCTACACAACGAAAACCCCAATAAATTTTTTCCATATATGTTATTGATCATTTGGGGTTTACAAATAATAATTTTGATTTCTTGTTTGTTATTTTGAACTTGTCTAATATTTCTTAAATACATGAATTTAATAGATTGGTATCGCATCCGTTTTAAAAATGAATCAGGAGTATTAGTTATAATGAACGGCGACACTAATTTTTTATAATAATTTCCTGGATTGCTTATATTAGGTTTGACATTAGGAATTATTTTACAAATTTCATCAGCAATGTAATTTATATCATTTTCAATAAAGTAATTATCATAAATATTTTCATTTAATGAATTGACCATTACTTGTAGTGAAGTGTTTCCAGATGGACTATAGTCATAGTTTGAAGTTTCAACCGTTGATTTTGATTGATCATCAGCAATTGAATTTGAATTCGAGTTCATTAAAAATTTAATTAAGTAATTGAGAAAAGTGAGATATTTTATAATCTAGCTGGCAATTGTTGATAATAATGAAACACTTACGAGCAATTAATAATAATAATAATAATTAGACGATCAATAACAATACTTAACAATAACAATTAATAATAAAGTCGATACCCCCATACCGCCATACTTCCCGGCCGCCAAAATGTCGTAACATGTTAGTAATGAAGCTCAAAGTTAAGACATTTTTATATTTTATCGCGTGAAGAGCGACATTTTGGTGGCCGAGAAGTATGGCGGTTGAGAGGTATCAACTTTAATAGTAATAATTATTATACGAATAACCCTCCTACTCAAGAAGGAAGACAAACTACAACTACACAAGTTCAACACCTCATACCTAATTCTTTCTTGTCATTGTCGTTGATTTAATTCTATATACATTACTATGCTATATTTTTACTTCATAGAACTACCAAGAAAACTTAAAGTGGCGATTGTGTATAATTTTTTTTGCAACCACTTTCTCCACCCCCTTACAATTTTTCGTCTATCACTTTTGAAACACTATAAAAACAAACGTAATCCAAACCCAAAAGTATCTGTGTTACCAAACCATGTCTACTGAGTCTGATAATATTTTTGAAAATTCGAAAGCAAAAGTACCTGATGATCTGGTCCCATTTGAAATATTCAATGAAATCAAAACTGGGTTTTTGGATTATGATTTGAAAGATTATAGCCATAAAATTAAAATTTCTATTGACGGCACTAATCCTGTTTCAATTGACCCAACAAAAGAAATCAGGTACAAACTTGACAAATCTGGTGAAACAATAATTCACCCTAAAAAATCTAAGAAATCTGATGATAAGCATCAATCGACTGCAAAATCATCTTCGACTACAAGTGATGAGTCGACAAAAAAAAATAATTCAATCTCATCTGAAATTACAAATAAGAAAAGTCATAGTTAGTAAATTGTTGAATATAAATGCTACCTTTATATTGCTCTCGATTGTAAAGATTTTTTGAAACATTTCAAATGCTTTTGGAAAGTCAAACTACTTTCAGAAATTTCCTAGAATTTATGACTAGCGTGAAGCGTATTTCTTGTTTGCTGATGCTGTCGAATCAAAGATTAAATGACCAGCAATAAAAATAAAAGCTATTTTTGGTTATTACTTGAAATAAGAATCAGGTTGTAAAGTCCTATTCAAATTACGACACGAAATCCAAATATTTTTTACATGCTTGGGTATCGCGACAACAGCGCCTATTTGTACTTGTCAATTATCAAAGTATAAATTTTGTGATTTTTGTTAAACTTGAGTATTAGCAGCCGTAGTATTTTGAGCAGGCGGAGTAGTGTTTTCTTCAGTAGACATGATTTATAATGTATTTTCGATATTTATTCAGATTAGTTATTTTAATCTATATATATACTATTTGGATTAATTAATCCTTATTATTCTTAATTTAGTTGTCATTATTGATTCTTATTATTTGTTAATTATTAGTAATGTTATTAATTATTATTAATATTGTTAATTGATTAATTAATTGATTATGGTTTATTGATAAGTGTTTCATTATTGTCAACACACCCTCTTAATGAAATGCTTCTAAATCTTGCAATCCAGCTAGATTAATTAATTTGTGGAAAGTAATTTTGCTTAGCTTCTTAGTGAGCATATCTGCTTGCATTTCCTCTGTTGAACAATATTCTAATTTAATTATATTATTTTTAATTTCGTCTCTAATGAAATGCTGTTTTAAAGCAATATGTTTAGTTCGTTGATGTTGAGTGGGATGATTTGCTAACTTAATAGCAGATTGGTTATCCTCTTGTATAGTGATTGCTAATTCTATTTGTAGATCTGTTTCATTCAATAAACTTATTAACCACTTTATTTCTTTAACAACTTCACCAATTCCAACATATTCAGCTTCCGTGCTCAGTAAAGTAACCATTGGTTGTTTCTTACTTCTCCATGAAATTGCAGCACCTCCTAACTTGATTAAATATCCAGTGGTGCTTTTTCTGTCATCTGTTGAGCTAGCCCAATCAGCATCAACAAAACATTCTATAACTTCATCACCAGTGTATTTGATTCCATACTGTCTAGTTTTCTTGAGATACCTTAATACATGTTTAGCAGCAACCAGATGTCTTTCTTCTGGTTCATGAAAATATCTAGACAACACACCAACAATATATGATATATCAAATCTGCATGTGTTGCTGGCATATAAAAGTTTACCAACAATTGAATGATATACATGCTTGTCACAATAATTTTTCTTAGCCAAAGGTGTATCTAAATCTTGTGAAGATATATATGGAAGTTCCAGGTGTTTTGCTTCTTAAAATTTAAATTCATTTAATGCTTTGTCAATATATGATTTAAGTGATACTGAGATTGTTCCATCTTTTATCGTAAGGTCCATTCCTAAAAATGATTTTGGTGTCTTCATATCTTTCATTTTGAAGTTCTTTGACAATAGTGCTTTCACCTTTTCAATTTCATCATCATCTTTTCCTGCAATAATTATGTCATCAACATATAAATCTAAATAGATTCCATCTTTAATATATAACAGTAAGTCTGCATTAAGCCTTTTAAACCCATGATTCTCTAATAGTTCATTGATAGTCATGTTCCAGGCAGCTGGTGCTTGTTTGAGCCCATACAAACTCTTCTTTAACTTGTATACTTTACCATCATTAACACCATTTTCAAAGCCTGGTGCCATCTTCATGTACAACTCTTCTTCAATTGTCGCATTCAAGAATGCAGTAGTAACATCCATCTGATGTAGCTTAAGTTTCAAAATAGATGCTAACGACAACATCAATTTGATGGATTCATGACGGATCACTGGGGAGAATGTCTCACTATAATCAACATTTTCTATTTGGCCAAAACCCTGCGCCACCAATCTGGCTTTAAACCTTCCATCATCTTTCTGTACAAACACCTTGAACCAATAGGTCTTTTTCCATATGGTAATTCACACACTTCCCATGTTTCATTTTCAGCATGAGCACACATCTCTTCATCCATTGCTTGTATCCACTTGTCAGCATGAGCAGATTTTACAGCTTGTTTGTAAGTTGATGGAGTTTCAATGCTTGGAATCTTGACTACATTAATTCCAAATTTTGATTCGTCAATAATATAAATACCACTATTATCTCGTATTTGAGGACGTGCACTTTTGATAATTGTCTTACCATTTGTAACAGCATGAATTTCTCCAACATTAATCAACTCTTCTTCACATTTTTGAGACAATGATATCACTTGATTTCTCTCCCCCTTGGCATCAATAAAAGATAATAAAGTTGAATTAGGACTAACAAAATTGGCAACCATATCAATTTTCAAATCAATTGGATCTTGTACCAGACTGATATTGGATTCAACTTCAGTTTCAACGTTGTCATCATCAATATTAAAACTTGTACCTGATGTTGCATTGGAGTCATATAAAGAATTAGAATGAACCGTTGTGTCAGAATTTGATTGAACCGTCGTATCAGATTCTTGCATAGATGAAGTTACATTAGTATCTGTATTACCATCCATATTAACATCATCATCAATATCCATATTAGCCCCAGTTGAGGATGAATCAGTGACTATTTCAGGTAAATCACTAGTATGAGTAGTTGAACCAACATCTTGATCATTATGAACTTCAAGTGTTTCAGACGTGTTTGCGTCATTAGTGTCATCAGATACTTGAGTAGATGAACTAGGTTTAGTTGTAACACCAGATATATTAGAACTTGATAACGACGCAACATTAGTACTACCTGGATAAACACCATCAACGACTTTAACATCTTTTGTAACCAAGTTTTTGATATTCAATGGAATAAACAATAAAACCAGCTGAGCAAAACCTAAAAATACACATACTGTACCATTGGGTTCCAACTTGGACCTATATTTGTCAGGCACATGAGCAAAACACTTTGAACCAAATGCATACATAAAATGATAATTTTTGGAACAAAGGCAAACATCACAAGACAAACATACCTATGGTATTTGAAAGGAACAATTCAATTTATACTTATCTTGGGGAGAAACAACGTTGGTTCACTTCACGAATGGTACTGGTACAGGTGGTAATGCGACATATTCACAAGATGATACAAACTACTACACGTCACTTATTGAAAACCTATTGAATAAAACCGTGGAACCACTGGTATTACAATCCATCCACAAGAAAAGTAAGGGTTTTGGTAAAGTTACTTTGGACGAGATTACCAAAGAATATGGAACTTTATTTTCTACAGAAGTCTTGATCCATCAGATAAGTATAAATTGAATTGTTCCTTCCAAATACCATAGGTATGTTTGTCTTTGAGTTTCCATTCAGGACTAACCTTATATTATTATTGCCCCAAATTAGGTTCTTATATTTATAATACTTAATATACAAAATTTTGCAGCATAAACTTGTTGGTATAACAGGTTCTAGATTAAAATTATCACCGCTGCATAAATGGTATTGCGAGCAATCAGTCGGTTTAGTTAATTAACACAGTAAACGGTATTTCAGTATACCGACAGCGTTAGAGCCTTTTCCGTTTCTACTTTCCAGTAGTTTTCAGTTCAGTGTCAGTATTTCAGTTGTACAGCTAATTGTTATTGAGCAACAGCTGACATTGTTTCAAGCAAAACATTACAAGATATTTAGTTCTGTATACAATTCATAACCTGAGTTTTGAAACAACAATTATATGTTCTGTAGTTAACAACATCATTTGATAACCAATTGTGTAGTATTAGGGACATAACACTTTTATAAGCCTCTGTAAACTATGATTCCAATGACTGATGGTCCAAAACCTCTGTACGACCGGCGACAGATTCGAGAATGTTTTCAAGACTTTATAAATCAAGAAACTTGATGATTCAAATCATTAATGGATATACTCCAGTGGCTTGTCTCAATCATTTATATTTTTTGTTCGATTTCTTTGAACAATTGCAAGCATCAAGCTTTGACACTCAACAATTACATCCAACCACTATTAATGATGATTCCGGACAAGTATCTCTCACCGCTGAAGCAATGTAAAAGAAACCGCAATCAGAAGCATCCAGTCATTTGCGTCAAGAACTCAAATTCTACAAGAGCTAGATCCCATCAAAAAAACCACAACTATACCATTTTCAGCTATGGACTTTACAAGTAATACAGGAATTGATTAAAATTGAGGATGCAAGCTGTCCTGGTAAGATGCGGTTGAGGCACCGACAGTGCAACCCGAAAAGAATTGAAGTTGGCACAATTACATTTTTGTGTGACAAAAGATGCTGCTTTTTGCACCCAAAGAAAAACTACAAAAATAATAGAGAAAACAACGAAATAAGAAGAAATTTTATATATTATCAACCTACTTGAATTTTTTTCCAAACATGATAACTTGGAGTTGATCATATAATGAAATAACACCAGCACCTGCAACACCTCTTAAGATGTTGGCACCACAACCTCTGAATAAGGATGCAACACCTTCAGCAGCAACAACTTTCTTGAAACAGTCGAAAGCACCGTCATATTTGACTGCTTGTCCTGAGGTCATCATCATTCTTCTTCTTACTGTATCTAATGGGTAAGAAGCGGTCGAAGCTCCAGTTGTAACAGCCCAACCCAATAAGAATGATGCCAAGAAAGAACCTTCCAATGGTCCAACAAGGACAACTGGTTTCAAGGAATCATAGAGACCGAAGTATAAACCTCTGTAAACTATGATTCCAATGACTGATGGTCCAAAACCTCTGTACGACCGGCGACAGATTCGAGAATGTTTTCAAGACTTTATAAATCAAGAAACTTGATGATTCAAATCATTAATGGATATACTCCAGTGGCTTGTCTCAATCATTTATATTTTTTGTTCGATTTCTTTGAACAATTGCAAGCATCAAGCTTTGACACTCAACAATTACATCCAACCACTATTAATGATGATTCCGGACAAGTATCTCTCACCGCTGAAGCAATGTAAAAGAAACCGCAATCAGAAGCATCCAGTCATTTGCGTCAAGAACTCAAATTCTACAAGAGCTAGATCCCATCAAAAAAACCACAACTATACCATTTTCAGCTATGGACTTTACAAGTAATACAGGAATTGATTAAAATTGAGGATGCAAGCTGTCCTGGTAAGATGCGGTTGAGGCACCGACAGTGCAACCCGAAAAGAATTGAAGTTGGCACAATTACATTTTTGTGTGACAAAAGATGCTGCTTTTTGCACCCAAAGAAAAACTACAAAAATAATAGAGAAAACAACGAAATAAGAAGAAATTTTATATATTATCAACCTACTTGAATTTTTTTCCAAACATGATAACTTGGAGTTGATCATATAATGAAATAACACCAGCACCTGCAACACCTCTTAAGATGTTGGCACCACAACCTCTGAATAAGGATGCAACACCTTCAGCAGCAACAACTTTCTTGAAACAGTCGAAAGCACCGTCATATTTGACTGCTTGTCCTGAGGTCATCATCATTCTTCTTCTTACTGTATCTAATGGGTAAGAAGCGGTCGAAGCTCCAGTTGTAACAGCCCAACCCAATAAGAATGATGCCAAGAAAGAACCTTCCAATGGTCCAACAAGGACAACTGGTTTCAAGGAATCATAGAGACCGAAGTATAAACCTCTGTAAACTATGATTCCAATGACTGATGGTCCAAAACCTCTGTACAAACCGGCGATACCGTCGGAAGCTAAGGTTTTTTTGTAGACATCAACTAAACCGTTGAATTCTCTACCTTTTCCATCACCTTTGGCGGATTTGGCGTCGTTGGCTAATCTAGTTCTTGCGTAATCTAATGAGTAGACGAAAGCTAATGAAGTTGCACCGGCTAAACCACCAGAGGCCAAGTTACCGGCGAACCATTTAGCGTATGATTCGTCTTTTTTGAAACCAAACATGGCCTTGAATTTATCTTTGAAAGCGAAATTCAAAGCTTGGGTTGGGAAGTATCTAATAACATTGGCAGTGTTACCTCTCCAGAAAGAGATGACACCTTCGTCGGCGGCGGTTCTTTGGAAACATTCGACGATACCTTTGTATTTGTGAGATAATCTTCCTTGTTTGATCATTTCATCTTGATTTTGCAATAATAATTTGACTCTTTCGATTGGTGCAGCTGCAGTTTTTGAGACGGCGGCTGAGACACCACCCATCATGAAGTCAACAAAGAAGTTTGAATCAACCATTTTAAAAGTGAATAGTTATGAATAAGTTATGGTAAGAAAGAAGAGAAAATTTTTTTTATTATTCAACGCAAGGTATTTATATGAAAATCTCAACGAAATTAGTGTGCAATAATAATATTGCAATTGATTTAAAAAAAAATTGTCGAATAAAAGGCACAAGCTAACGTTTTTGGTAGCCTGTATGTGCAGGAAATTCCGAAAATTTGATTGGCCAACGCTAATAGTTCCAATCTTAGAGATGGGATAGAGATGGGATAGAGATGGGATAGAGGCGGGATAGAAATGAGACAGACATGAGATGCTACAATGCTCTAATTGACTATGAAAGGTGTTTACGGTACAATACCTTTGGTTATATACATTTGTTGATGTCAATTATTGAAACCGACCATATCACCGACTTTACATAAGAATGCAAAATTACTTGTTTTTGAATCAAAAAAAACGCATTTTCAATCAGACTGTAATATTAGCTCTTCTATCCTATCTTTTCGTTTCTTGGTAGAGTTGAAGACTATTTCAATTTGAATTAATCCCGGTATATTAAACTCGCGATGCCTAACTTTTTAGACTGATTATGTAACACGAAAAAGAAAAATAACAGTGAAATTGCACAAAAAAAGAACAAGTAAAAAGTAAGGATGCAATAAATGAGTTGAATGCCTGGCTTTGATACTTGTATATGGTAAATACTAGATACCAATCGACAAACACTAAAGAGAAGAATTTAAAAAAAATTGAGGATGCTAGAGAAGAGTTTTTGTTTGACTGGGCAATTTTTCAAATTCTATTCCGAGAGGTCGGGAAAATTCGCTTGAGTAATTTTTAAGCAGTTATTATAATAGCGCGAATTGAGCTTGCACAAAGATTATAAATAGCAATTATGCGGCTTTATGCCTAATCCTAATTGGGATGATCTGTGCACATTCGCACGCCTTTTAAATTCGTAAAAAAATAATACACGAAATGTAAGAATCGCTCTGCGACCATTCCTAAAAAAATATAAAATTAATCAAATCTCAAAACGCGTTTAAAATAGCATCTCTTTGTTAATGAGAATAAAATACCACGGCAAATTCTCCAAAAGCTTTCCGTTAGACGCTTTTTTAAATGCATGATAATATAGTTGCAAATGAGTGATAATATAGTTGATTTGACGAGCAATACCGCCGAAGAATGTCCAGTGGGTTCTACTGAAGAAGCCCCGAATCAAAATAATCCATTAGATTTATTATCACTCAAGATTGATCAACTGGTTGTCCCTAGCGTTACCGTTGATGAGATAGCGCAACATACAAAGCCAGAAATCCCAGGATACATTGAAAACTTTATGCTTGAAGAGGTCCCACGAATATTGGCTGAATATGAAAACGATGAAACTACAAATTTTCCAGTTTGCGACTCACTTCATCCTCTAATCAAACAATTTCTTCAGGAAAGTGATATTAAAAAAGTCTTGTATACAGCGCATCCTGCATTTATAACTTTGATGAAATATCCAGAGCTGGACCCAATTTTTTATAAAACTGTATTCCATCAATCATATTTGGAAAAGAATTTCGACACTGAAAAGTATAGATTGTACAACGAAAGGGATAAGGAAACAAGGTTTGTCATGGTTAGCTTTGATGGGAACCCGAAAACCAAAGACACACCGCGCCCAATACTAGCAAACCATTTGTTTAACAAAAATATACCTGCTGGAACTCGATTGGCTAAGTTTATCTTCCCTCCAATTTTACCTGATAGATTAGATCGACTGTACGAAAAGACGATGCGTATGGAAGAAGTTTTAAGTTATGTCTCGAATTCGTCCAAATTCTTTAAATACAAAACAAGAAATCGAGGCAACGTGATATGGTTAAAATGCGAGAAGACCAAAAAATATCACGTAACCACCAAAGGAACTAAGTCGACTAATTGTGAAGCTTATATTAAAATCAAACCATCCGCCGATGATCCAAATCTCTTCAAACTTGAACATCATTTTTACCATAATCATGATTTCACAAACCATGAAGACACAATTCGTGCTACTATTAGAGATCTGACTAGACAATGGCTAACAACCGCTATTCTTGGTGGCTCGTCCTGGACTCAAGTTGACACAAATAGGGATTCTTTAAACTTTGGCAGCAATTTGATTTCTTTAGACCAGTCTTACAAATTTAATAATAGCATGTACAATAGAATAAAGAGGAAAGTGGGCATGAGTAGTGGTGGATTAGACTCAAATTTGAAAAAAGTAAAAATTCGGGACTAAAAACTTTCTGCAGAAGGTAATCTAGTCGAATTTATAGACGACCACCTGGCTTACGAGGATGACATTGATTCAGATTTGAATTTTTACAGGAACTTACGAAAATATTGTGGTCTTTTATGTTTTTAGCTATGAAAACACATTTAATAAAATATCTGTTGTGTTCTAGGATAAACACATAAAATTGGAATTGGCGAAAACAAAGAAGAAAAATTATATTTTTATACTATCATTGCTAAATCGAAGTTACTCAAAGTGGAATACCGTGTGGTTTTTTAGTAACAAATACATTGAATGTAATATTTTTTAGATTCTTAAAATTTATAAAAGAAAAGCCGAATTTAATCCAAAATGTACAGTCTTTGATTGTTTAGACACAGAACGAAAAGCACTTCGATCTTTATTTCCCAATGAAGAAGAAAATTCAATTGTCTATTGTTTTTATCATCTTAGAAAGGCATTGACAAGACAGTTATTTACAGCGAAAAAATTTGGTGAAAAAATGGATTTGGATGGCATAGAGATGCTTGTTCCATTACAAGACGCGATTCAAGCGGATCAAGTGGATCAAGGAGTAGATTCAAGAGGAGAACAAGACAACACAATTATGTTGGTGTGGAAGTGAATGAATTTGACATAATGGCGTTTATGAATGATATAGCATCTTCTGATTTTGCTAGCGAACTTGAAGCTATAGGTATTGTAGCTCAAATAATAATGGAAGTGTCGATTTTGATTTGAATTTTAACAATGTACTACAAGATATGAAAAGTTTCAGCTAATCCTTCAAATGAATTGAATAGAGAAGGTGTGAACCCTTTGGGTGAACAAAATGTACCGGAAGTCACGGGTAACAAGAGCGAGTCGATGGAAATTTTTTATGAGGACGAACAAATGAATAACTCTGCATCTATGAAAGCTTTAAAATTTCCTTCGTTTCCAAAAACCAAGAATGATTTTGCAGAAATTAAGACAAAGACTGTAGATCCGTTCATGATAATTTAATCAGAGCTGGAGCCAAATTTGGTGAAGAATTTAATACGTCTCAACAATTACATTTTCAAAGCATGGCCATATTGGTTGATCTTCTTGAAACATTGATTTATTAGAAGCCTGCACTGGATGCGATCCTCAATTACAAATAATGTCTTCAAAGTGACAAACAACTATATTCAGCTGTTTCATGCTTTATTGAAAACTAATTCACCCAATTATCGAGGAGACAATTTCATTACATTTCATATACTAAAGTTATATTGCATTATCAGACAAAGAAAATCTAATATTCAGGTTACAAGAATAAAGATAATAAGTCACACTTGCCAAAATGGTATTTGGAGAACAAAAAGTTTTCTGAAAATTATACATCGAGCGAATTGGAAATTTTGGTCGAATATGATACCCATGAATCGAGTGCGACCTCCAGTTAGTCTGACTGTCTATGAAGTCGAGAGAAAAGATTGCCTTCGTTATTTTTCGATTGTCCCAACTTTAATGTTCTTGACCTGTGTAAACATGTATTCATCTTGTCGAGGTATGCAGAGCATAATCCAATTGGTTTGTTGGAAAATTCCAAAAGAAAGAGAATGACCAAAGAAGTAGAAGATAATTCAGCGGCTAGAGCAGAGATGATAGAAAGGCATGAATAGAAAGGCATCATAATATAGTTGAACTCGAAAGATCTTACATTCGAACCAATTTTCAAGACCAAAATCATATTTATGATCGTAATAAAGATGCAATCCTAGAGTATCCAGGTGAATGCAATGATGAAGTTGATTCTTATGAATCAGAAGCGGTCAAAGATTATGAAGAGGACGAAAATTCAAGAGTCCCGCCCAAAGTGGTGTCTTACAGTCAAATCATTTCAGATCAAGTACCTTGTTCAACCATTTATGAAACAATCGATACTGAAGAGGAAGAGTTAGCAATTCAGCAATTTCGCGATGGAAGATGCTATTCCTTGGATTTGTGAAAATGAGCTGACAAAGTGCGCAAATTATTTTGTGATAAACTTCGGGAAATGACATACTTCCTAAAACAAACCAAGAACAAGAATAGCACCAAGTCACCAAACAGCGAAGATTTAGATAATGATATTGATGAGACTGTGTTAGAATTTTGCAAAATAAAACGCGTTGTCTTAAAAATCAAAACAATTGCGGATAATTAATAACCCTGGCTCAAAAAATTCTTTTTAGGACGCGAAAATTGTAAATATATATACAATTGAAAACACGTAAAAGCTTTCTAATTAAAAGGTAAAATGGATCAAGACAAAGAAAGAAGGATTCACAATGCTATAAAAGCACACGAAAAACAGCAAAGACTCACAGTTGAGGAGGAGGATGTGATCAAGGAGTATATTATTAGGGAAGATACAAACGGTTATTTTTCAAGCCATGAGCAAATTCGAAAAAGGGCCCAAATTTTACTCAATTATAAAGGTGATTTAAAACCGTTGGGAAATAAATGGGTGAAAAATTTTTTGAAAAGACATCCAGACCTTCATTCTGCCAAGGGGGTTTCTTTGGTGGCTTCCAGAGCTAAGGCAGCCAATGCGGGAAATCTACGAATTCATTTTGATAATGTGAAGAAGCTTATGGACGAATATCACATTAAGGCAGAAAACTGCTATAATTTTGATGAAACCGGGATTAGAATGGGCGAAAGAATGAACCAGGATGTTGTCACGGTTTCGACTAAGCGTAGAGCATTTGTCACATCAAGTGATAACCTTGAAAATGTCACAATAATCGAAACTATTTCGGGGAGCGGAAAATCGTTAACACCAGTGGTAATTTTCAAAGGTCAAAGCTTGATGTCTGGTTGGTTCAACCTAAAAGAGGTACCAGATTGGTATTTTGGTTCTTCTGAGAACGGTTGGAATGACCTTTGTTTGCACTGGTTGAACAAGGTTTTTTTAAAAGAAACTGAATGTGGAGATGAATATCGCCTTATCATTTGTGATGGTCACGGCAGTCACTGTACAAACGATTTTATGAAAGTTTGTAAAAAAAATAAGGTAGTGGTGGCTTATCTTCCGGCACATACAAGTCATGTCACCCAACCATTGGACTTGGTCTGTTTTTCCATTGTGGAAAGAAAATATACAGAGTTTGTGGATGGATTAATACGGATATTCAAAACTGGAAAGGTCCAACATAGTGACTTTATCAATAGCTATCGATCCGCTAGAGCTGAGGGTTTTACAGAAGAGAAAATCAGGTCAGCTTGGTCGTCTGCTGGTTTATTCCCATTTGACCCTGAGAAGGTCATTAATTCCAGTTTGGTTAACGGAAACTCGACCGAAAACAAAGTAAAGGAATCTGTTCCAACTCCAGTAACTCCACCCAGGAGCACAAGACTGTCAGTGAATTCGTTGTCAACAAATTGGCATGATCATTATTTTGAAAAAATTTTGGCCGAGATTGCCAATCTTAAAGAGAAGAGCAAGAAGGCCAAGGCCGAGATATTGCTGTTAAAAGCTGAAAGAGAAGAGCTACAGGGTCAGTTAAGCAAATACAGGCCGAAAAAGAAGAGCGGTAGAGTCATTCCACAACCAAATGAAAAGTTTGTCCAATTTACGATTGACTCAGGTGACCAGCTGATTTTGGTCACTGTATCTCCGACAAAATCTCCAAAAAGAAGAAAACAAAAAACAAGAGCAAGCGAGGTACTCCCGGAATCGATTCCGCAATTTGAAAATTGTTTATTTGAGTGGAGTATTAATGAAAACTGATGTTTTATAGCCTTAATGTATAACTTTACATTTTTTGAATTTTTTTTGAACCAGGGTGTCTGACTTATATATTATTACCATATGCGTACTGACTTGCGGCGTAGTTTTGTTTCCTATTTAAAATAATTTGTCGCAGCAATTCGACGCAAATCTTGGCCGTAATTGGAATGTGAGTGAAAAATGGATAACGTCGAGCATCTGCAGTGGCTACATGCGCAGTGGTCATTTGATTTTTGATGATTTTTGGGGACTTTTTTGGTATAATTTCGGGAACAACGTAAATCTTGGGAAAAATGTTAATAACAGTTATAGTTTTACACGTGTATAATTTTATAGTAAGGAAATATCAACAAACTATGAAGTCAAAGATGCTAAACGCAAAGGATTTTGAAAAGGGCTCTAAAGTCCTCAATTTGAAAGGTTTGGAGAAAGCCGTCAACGAAGCTCTCTCTATTGTGAAACCGAATTTAGCTGAAATATCTACACGCTATGGAGTTAGTCGTAGTACATTGAAAAGGAGATTAAAAAACCACCAAACTAGAGAAGAAGCTGACGCTGAAAAATGCTATTTGCCTCAGCCTATTGAGGAAGTGTTATTAAACGGGATCAGAAACCAAGCTATTTTAGGTCAGGCAACTTCTAACTTCCGCTTAATTAAAGTAGCAAGTGCTATGATGCAATTTTACTCACAAACTCCTGTTCAATTAAGACGAGGTTGGGCACAAAGCTTCCTCAAAAGACATTCACTACAAAGAAATAAACTGAAAGTACTTGATTCTAAAAGATTAAAGAACACAACGCCTGAAGAAATTGACGGTTGGTTTGATGTTTACGAAAAGGCTACTGCTACTAAGAAAATAAAACCAAAATTGTTGGAATATGGATGAAACAGAGATACATATAAATAAAGCGCTGATCCAAGGATTTTCGATTTCAAAAATAAACCCCAAAGTATTATTGCTTCTAATGAAAATAGAGAGTCAATTATAGCAGTAGAAGCTATCAGCGGGAGTGGAAGGGTTCTCACTCCGTTGCTTATATTCAAAAAGAACATTACCACAGGGACATTTCAAAAAAATCCATTAGATGATGACGATGTTGATGATGACATTTTACCGCAATCCAAGGGAAATCCCAAAGAAATAGAAAACTGGTCATTTGCTTGCAATGACAACGGGTGGATCAGTTCTAAGTTTGCCTATGAATGGATTACAAAAGTATTTATTCCTCAGACCAAACCCACCGATGAACTGCAATGGAGGGTGCTTATAATGGATGGTCATACATCACAGCGTTGAAATTACGTATGAATGCTATATGAATAAGATCGTTTTGTTGATACTTCCACCTCATACCAGCCATGTGCTTCAACCCCTTGACTTGGTATCATTCTCCGTCTTAAAAGGAACATATTCAAAACAGTTGCAATTTATTAGGACATTTTTTGCCTGACAAAATTGAATGCCAGCATTTTATTTGGGCTTATAGAGCGGCCCGAAAGAAAGGATTTGATCCAGCTAAAATTATTGCAAGTTTTTGAAAGAGTGGTTTAATTCCATGCGATAGAAAAGTTCCCAAAAGTAGCAAATTTGCTTACAGAAATCCAGAAAACTTAGAGCAGGACATTGAATCCCAAAGTACGTCAATTGATGTGTTACATTCACAAGGTAAATCAAACAGCGAGTTGAATAGTTCAGATACAACATCGATTGATTCTGATGGAAATGAGAATAGCGATGTAGTTAGTAGTGCTGAAAATTCACCTTTTAATTTTGCTGAGTCCAGAAGTAAGTCTGAGCACAAACAAGCTATAACAGATTATAAGAATGACAAATTTACTTCTCTTCAAGAATATTATTTCGAAAATAATTTAACGATTTAAAGGTAGATTCCGTAACCAAATATCTCAACAAACATTCAAAGAAAAGAACTAGATTTACCCCAAATGCGAATGACAATATCCAATTGGTACAGTTTTTATTAACGGATCAGAAAGATGACCCTTTGACAGATGAAGATATCAATTAAAAATAAATGTACGAAAGTGAGGAATATTGTTAAAGGGACCTTGAGAGAAGATGGCAATTTTGAAACTATGGAAACGAAGTTAATTGCCTTGTTAATATCTGAAGGCATTTTAATGGAATTGCAGGTGAGAAGAGAGGAGAATCTTTGACTCTTGCAGCAAAGCACTCCTTATTCAATATATAATCATTCACAAACAACAGTAGTTTTCCCAAAAAACCTCAGTCTTCGCCAACCAGATTAAAGTCGTCCCCAACTAGAATTCAATCATCGCCGAGTAGAGCTCCACCTTTTATGCATCAAAGGAGTGCTGGGTTGATTTGTTCACCAACAAAATCAAACCATGGCTCATCAATGCAGCCAACGGTGAAGCATACAATCAATCCTTTCTATATTCATGCGGCACTAAAATTTAAATATGGATCATCTCAAATCCACAATCAACAGCAACGTAAAAAACCACCCGAATATAGGAGGACTGCTGTTGTCTGTAAATGACTTTTTTTGCATAAGGAACAATTTTGCTGCAAGACTCTTCCCTCTTCGTACTTGCAATCCCATCTGGCAAAATGTTTTCAGATTTTAAAAGATCAATTAGCTTAGATCCCCTCGTTTCAAAATCTTCCTCTTCTTTCAAGATCTTTTTAACCATGGTTTTCACTTTCGCGGATTTCTCTTTAATCAGATCCATATCCTCATCTGTCAAAAGGTCATTTTTCTGATCCATTAATTGTTTTAAAAAAACTGTACCCAATTGGATATTGTCAAAAGGTCATCTTTCTGATCCATTAATTGTTTTAAAAAAACTGTACCCAATTGGATATTGTCATTCGCATTTGGGTAGAATCTAATTGAAAGCTGTTCATTCCGTTTAATGTTTAATGAGATACTTGCATACGGCTAACTCTGCCTTCACATTTGCAACATACTCCGCGAAATCACTTTCGAAATAGCGGTTTTGAACAGCAGTATATATATCATTCTTATAATCTCTCATAGCTTGTCTAACTTCAAACTTATATTTAGACTCAGCGAACTCAAAAGGTGATTTTTCAGCACCAAGTACATCGTTACTCTCAGAATCAATCAAGACAATTCCGGATTCAACTCACCGTTTGATACACCTTGTGGAGCTAACACATCAATTCTCCGGGATTCGCCGTCATTCTCTAAGCTTTCCATAGACGTACTTGCTTTTTTTAGGAATTTCTCAATCACAAGGATTTAATCCACTTTTCCGGAAAATTGCAGTGATTGTGGATGTATTGAATCCTTTCTTTTGTGCCTCCTTATATGCCCCAATAAAATGTTGGCGTTCAATTTTGCCAAGCAAAAAAATGTCCTTTAATAAATTGCAACTGTTTTGATCGTTCTTTTTAAAGAATGACACCAAGTTGAGCGGTTGAAGCACATGGCTGGTATGAGGTGGAAAACAATTTTATTTATGTAGCATTCATGCGTAATCTCAAGGCTGTAATGAGTACTATGACCATCCATTATAAACACCCTCCATTGCAGTTCATCGGCGGGATTTGTATGAGGAATAAATACTTTTGTAATCCATTCATGAGCAAACTTGGAACTGATCCATTGTCAATGCAAGCAAATGACCGGTTTTTTAATTCTTTGGGATTAACACCAGATTGCGGTAAAATATCACCAACACCAGCATTAATGTTATTCTTTATTAAATTTTTTTGAAATGTCCCTGCTGTGATGTTCTTTTTGAATATAAGTAATCGAGAGAGGACCCTTCCATCCGCTAATAGCTTCTACTGCTGTAATTGACTCTCTAGAAGCGACAATACTTTGAGGTTTATTTTTGAAATCGATAGATCAGTCGCTTCATTTATTTGTATCCCAGTTTCATCCAACAATTTTCTGGTTTTATGTTAGAGCAATAGCCTTTTCTCGAACCAAACGTCAATTGATTCACGTATTTTTTAATCTCTTAAAATCAAGTACCTTAACTTTAGTTCTCTGTAACGAATGCCTATTTATGAAACTTTCGGCCCAACTCGATTTTAACTGAACAGGCTTTTTGAGTAAAATTGCATCATAGTACTTGCTTCTATAATTAAGTCATTGGTACAAGGTACCCGACCTAAAAGTGCTTGATTTCTGGTCCAGTTTAATAACACCTCCTCAATAGGTTTAGGCAAATGGCATTTTTCAGCATTTCTTCTCTAGTAAGACGATGATTTATTCTACCTATCACGATTAACTTGGCATCTAGCTGTTCTAGTTGGATTTGGTTTTGGATCAGAGAGAGCTTCTTAAACCTTTCGGGTTCAAGACTTTATAGCCCTTTTTACAACCCTCTGCGTTTAGCGATTTCTTTGACTTCATAGCTTTTTTTTTTTTCATTGTTTAACGTGGGCAAGCTCATAGGAGTGAATAGACCTTGAGAGCGTACTGCATATAATAGGAGCGTACTGCATATAATTTTTTTATTTTGCGGGAATAATATATATTTTCTAAACACGCTATTGTGTGTCGCGTGCGGAATTATTCCCGTGAAAAATTGCAAAAAAAAAGACAAAATATAGGTGACGGTCTCAAGCCCTATTCACTCCTAAGAGCTTGCCCACGTTATATTTTTTTCTACTCTATGATTATTTACGTGTAAAAGTAAAAATTGTTATTTTTCCTATACTTAAGATCGAGATTTAAATTGTTCACCAAAAACATTATATGCAGGAGGAAAAATTAACCCTAGTGGAATCAACTGCATTAATGTGAAATGTATAACGTAAGATTAAAGATATTATGTGGTGAATATAAGATTTTATATCGTGAAATGAAAACATCCAGTCGAGCATCTGCAATTGCCCCATGTGCAGTTGACTTTTTTCCTATATGTAATATTCCCATACT
Organism: Insectozyma chauliodis; assembly: GCA_030557115.1. NCBI lineage: Eukaryota > Fungi > Ascomycota > Pichiomycetes > Serinales > Debaryomycetaceae > Insectozyma > Insectozyma chauliodis. The sequence goes on along the minus strand of JAKTVI010000014.1, from coordinate 63,250 downwards.
TAATATTCACAAACGCTACCGGATAACTAAACGCTACCCAACATTATATACAGAACAAAAAGGCAACTTTGAACAACTGCAGATACTCGGCGTAAAAGTTCCAAATTAATAGCTCAAGAGTCTTTATACTTTGATTAATATATATTTTTGGATCATTATTTCCTAAAATCTTTTTGCGTATGTATTACGATCTTATTTTCGAGGCTCGTATTTTATTTTCATCAAAATCATTCATTGGAATCTCTTCAGTCTGGATGGTTTCTTGTGTATCATTATTGTTTCTATAATATTCGTTTCCATTGCTAAACATTCTCATTATTCCTCTCTTTTTCGTCTTCATTACAATCCCAGGTGGCGGTGTTGGCGGCTGGTAACTATTTGTCACTTGTTCAAATATATGTCTTCTTTCTTCGGCTGAATCTTGTCTCATTGTTTGCATACTCATTCTATTAACCACATCACTTGCATAAGAACTGATTTTGACTCGATTTGGATCAGTAGGGTCATAGTCAAATGGATAAGCATCAAAATCCCCTCTAGCAACACATTCTCTAACAATGTCAATGTTTTTAGGCCAAAATATCTTTTGAACGAAATCGTAGAAAAACCTTGGAATCAAACAACATAATATACCAACAAACATACATGCCCAAAACGATGTCATTCCAAATATTTCAGGAGCAGCTTTATAAAATTCACCCGAAGATGATACTGTGGTAGTCCATAATCCTGTCCATATGAAAATGATCAATATTGAAATTGCAACAATCAAAGAACTCAACCAATCCCAACGGTATTGGTGGAACAAGATATAACAATTGCATGAAATACAAGCTATGCAAGTGACCAAAACACCCATCCAGAACCTATGGTCCATGACTCTACCATTTGAACTTGGAAATGAAACAACGTATAGTAGATATGGGAAAAAGTATGATATGGCCGATTGATAAATGCCGTCGATGCAGTACCAATAGAATTTGGCATCACTCATTTCGTTTCTCAATATTCCCGAGCGGTAGATTTGTGGCACCAACATTGATACTTTTGCATCTACATCTTGGTCAAATATACCCAAGAAAATGACCGGTAATGATGTAAATGCTAAATTATAAAACATAAGATATGTAAATTCAAATAGATAAGTTCCATCGAAATTACAGTAAATACCATACCAGAATAATGCAATGTTAAAGATGATATTTTTAAAGAAAAAACTTGGAATCATTTCACTGAATCTTTTGTAGGACCATCTACCATGGGTTAATAATAATTTGGCAAGGAATCGAAATTGTCCAATTGCATAATCTGAAGACATGACGGCTTGTCTACCTTCTTCACCGGCGATACCAACACCTACATCTGCAGCTTGGATCATTGCAACATCGTTTGAACCATCACCAATTGCCAATGTCATCACATCGAGAGTATCCTTGACTAATTTTACCACGGCTGCTTTTTGAGCTGGTGAAACTCTGCAACATAAAACAGCACGACATTTCTTACACAAGAGTAAGAATTTTCTTTTTGTTTCTGGGTTTAATAAAGTTGATTTCAATGCATCTCCATCTATAACAACCCCAAATTTATCATCGGGTGGTGTGTGGTCTCCAATTGCAGCTTCTTGTTCTTCAAAAGTCCCTTCAAGATTGAAATGGGTTCGTAAATAATATGACAACATGATATCAATGATTTCAATTTCACTAACACCAACTCCAAATGATAAATTTAATTTTGCAACTTCTTCTTGATTATAAGCGGTTTTGAGCACTAACAATTCCATTTCGTTTCCCAACAAGTTACATGAAAACCCGATATTTATTGCCGTTTCGACTTTATCACCAGTTAAAACCCATAATTTAATACCTGCTTCTGCCAAGACTGAAATAGCATCAGGAACACCATCTTGTAATCGATCTTCAATTGCAGTTCCACCTAATAATGTGAGTTCTCTTTCTATTGAATCGGCCACTGCTTCCATTTTAGCTTCTCTATTCTCCAATGACAGTGCTGCTGCTTGATGACGTTTGTTCCATTCAGTATATTGGTCCCAAGTCAATTCTCTTTGAGCAATACATAAAGTACGTAATCCTTCAGTTGCGTATTCTTCTAGATGTTTGGATGTAGCTTCCAACATCTCTGGATCATTGTTTTCTTGTGATAACCGATTGTATATGATTGAATCGGCACCTTTACAAATCAATAAAGCCTTGTCATCAATTTTAACAATTGAACTCATTCTTTTCCTCGTTGAATTGAATTCAAGAGTATTTAAAATTTGATACTCCTTTGTGACACCATGGACGTCGACTAAAACTCCTCGTTTGGTTGTACCTTTGAATGTGAAACCTAAAGATCTGGCAGTACTTACCAATGCGGCTTCATCGGGTGATTGAGCTTTCAACAACAATTTATTTGGATTTTTGGGATTTTCTTCAGTCATGACTGAATGACATAATGCTAATGCTAACATGAAATGGGAATTTTCTTCTTGATCCAAATCATTGACGAAATCCAGTGAAATGAATGTGATTTCATCATTATAAGTTTTATTCTTATGTATTTTGGAAAGATTTTCAATCATCAATTGTTTATCCTTTTCAATCAATGCTTTTTCTCTTGCTGATTCTTCATCTACATTAACTCCCATTCTTTTTCTCAACCCTGCTAAAGCCTCTGTATATGCTTTACCATAAGATTTCCCATTAATTGTACATTTTTTGAATTCCATAACATTTTGAGTCAAAGTTCCTGTTTTATCACTGAAAATGTATTCAATTTGTCCCAAATCATCAGAAATTGACCAAGATTTCGGCGTACATGGGAAATCCAATCTTTCATAATACATACCCACATCTGAATAAATGAAGAATGCTTGTGCGGTTTTAATAATTTCAATTGTAATGTACAAAGATATTGGAACCAAGGATTGGTAAAGAATCAAAGCAACAAAAAATCCAACAAACCCATTGACGGCAGGTGAACCTGCAATTGTACCAAACTCGAAATAATCTCTTGAAGTACCATTTGTTCTATAATACAACCCATTAACCAAACCGGAAATAAAACATATAATGAATAACAAAACGAAATTTAATAATACATAGTAATTCAATTCACGAGACATTCTCGATTGTTTTGTTGGAGTAATACCTGCATTCAACATGATTTTGGTATCGTCTCCAGTAAATGCAACAATTCCAACAACCCATTTGGTATTTCTTAAAGTACATCCTCTTAATAACAAGTTATTTATCGTAATAGGTTCTTGAGAATCTTCGTATTTCAAATTACCCTGATACGAATATAAATTAGAATGTGGTCCTTCTGAATCTATTTCAAAGTTGTAATCCATCAAATCATCAGCTTTATTAATTTTATCAGAAGAATATTTCAATGCTTGTTTCACTTTTAAATTTGTTTCACCATCGAGATTTTTCGTTTCCACATAACAACAATTATCATCATCACTTGTTGATAATATGACTAAATCGGCTGGTATTTCATCATTATTGTAAATACGTAAAACATCACCAACTTTAACATCTTTCCAGAATTTTTTTGAAAATTTCATTGATTTATGATATGAGCTTGTAGATTTTCTAAATGGATTATCTACTGAAGGTCTAAAATTTGAATCAAATGATTTCCTTGGTTCTTCATGCTCAACTTTTCGTAACTTATTGGCTCTTCCTTCTTTCGTTAAATTTCTTTTTGATGCACCCCAGAATCTTATAAGCATTCTTGTATTCCATTTCTTAAATTTTCTCCATAATGATACATGTTCATCATTGACATTTAAATTTTGATAATGAAAATTTGAATTTTCATCAGTTTGAGTCAATATATGCGTTATTTGATTATTGACCTCCAAATCAGTCACCGTCCTTCTTGAATCTTCAATTGCATCCTTTATCGCCGTTATTATCACAATTACAATCAAGGGAACAGCTGCCATCACCGGGGACGGTACACCAAAAATTTGAAACGCACCAAGTATGATCAACGCAAGGAAATAAATATTAGCTATGTTGTGAAAAAATTGATTAAAAATGTTTTTTGGTAAAAATGATATAGGAGTATATTTGGTGGTTCTTATTTTATTTCTTGGATATTCAATATTTACAGTACCTGTATCAGGATCTATCATATCATCAGGTAGTTGTCTGTTAAACACAATTGTACGTTTTTCATTCTTTCTATTCTTGGTGTCTACTTCTTCTGTATTATCATCTGAGTCTGAATCTCGACGGTTATCAGGAAAATCAACAGAATGAGTGTTTGGTTTCCTGATTGAATGTAATTTATTTTTCAACAGATGTTTTGGTTCAAGTACTCTTTTCAAAGTCTTTGATCGACTCACATTCTCCTTCTTTGGTCTCCCATGTTTATTTCTAGTAGTTCCCCATCTATGTCGTTTAGTAGGAGGATCCAATTCCTGAGTATGTTCATTTTCGGACATTTTCGGTTTTTCAAAAACCTCATTTTCCAAGATTGTATCGTACTGATCTAAAAAAGGTGATTTTCCTGGATGCTTAGAAGATGAAGGAGGTGTTGGGATTTCATTATCTAGTTGAAATCTTAAATTTGATTGTCTTTGAAATCGGCCATTATCTAGATTTGGAGTCGGAGGTATTGAATCATCGGAAAAAGTCGAATCTATATTATTAAAATGAGCTTCAGTGGGGGATTGTAAAATGGATGAGTTTTCAAAGCTATCGTCAGGATCAACAAAGGGACTAATATGGTTTGACATGGTTGATCATTAAATGAATCGTGTATGATTTAAATGAAAAATTTATTACTGCCACCCGAAAAAGTTACCACCGTGCCAGAGAGAAAATGGGAACGAAAAAAAAAAAAAAAAAAAAAAAAAAGATTAAAGGAGATTTTAATATCTCAAAAGGAAAACACGGAAATAAAACGAGTCATTAAACTAAAATCTATAAACATTTGCATAAAACAAACCAATTACTGATGGTGATATAACCAATAAACTATCCACCATCGATTTCCTTTGTTCTACTAGAAAAAAAAAATTTAAACACTTTTCGGGTAAGTGAATTGTAATTCCTTAGATATCCGATCATTAGCAGCTTATTTTTCCTTATTTTATTTTATTTTATTTTTTTTTTTATTTTCCGTTTTACTCTGATTTGACAGTGGCGTACTTTGCAGTCCATTCTTTTGCAACCTCAATGGCTTTTTTCTCATCTCGCTTCCAGTCTTCCGCCACGTCATTGGCCAACGGGTCGTCTGGGTTGGGCGCCCCTAATAACGCTTGTACACTCAACAATATCGTTCTAATTTGTAGTGCTGGAGACCAATTATCTTTCAACACATCCAAACAAATTCTTCCCAATTTATCAATGTTTGGATGGTATATTTTGGTAAGAAACCTCACTTTTGGTGCACACATTGGATAATCATCTGGTAGATATAATTCTAAATGAAACACACCATTGGCATATGGTGACGAGCTTGGTCCATCTATTGTGACTTCAAAGTATCGAAGATTGTCATCTGAAGGTATTGCAGTTATACCCGGAACAGGATCACTTACTAACCTTTCTGTTTCCTTAATTATTCTTTTTGGTAAAGCAGCCATTTGTGGAAAGATAACAATGTGTGTGTATTTTTGCTCTTTTTTTTTTTCTATTGGTGTTGATTTTACAAAAAATGGAGTCTAAAATTGTCGTGTGCCTCGAGGAATATTTGAATTTTTTGTTTTTTTTTGTTTTCTCATCCATCAATATGTCATCTAACAAAGGGGCACCAATGGTGCATAAAGTTGTAGTAGGAATTATTGCAACCATACTAGGTGGTTATGTCACTTATAAGGTTGGTAGTGATTTTGAATATGTCAAGTTTACACCACGGACGCCTGAAGAAATTGAGCAACGTAAAAAAGATGGGACGCGATTCGAAGTCAAATTTTTAGACCAAGTGTCATTGAATTTGAAACCGGAGGTTGAACAGCGAATTATAAAGGAATTACAAAAAAAACAAGAACAAGAGAAAATAGACAAGGAAAAATAGACACTTGGATTCTTGTTGGGGACAAATAAATTATGTCATTGAATCTGATCCCAACAGTCGTTGTGGTTGGAAAAAGATTTGCGATATTCAAGTTGATATTTATTTTGTGTTTGTGTTTCATACATGTCTAAATTGAATTTTTTTCTTGAAAGCTCAATTACATTGAATTCGCTAAGGTTATGAATAAAGCCTGTGATTTAGAAGAAAAGCTTCAAAGGGTTCATGCCCCTCAGTCAACTGCACTCCACAAGCTCCATCCGAAGGACTTAATTTTCGACAAACTGGTTCATTTTTATTAGCCATTGGTGCGTGCTGTAAACCAAGACAATTTATATTTACCCAACCCAATTAGTCAAGATTCTATTAAGCACAAAATCTAATTAGGTAATTACACAAAACCAATTTTCGTATATAACGTAATTGTTTGCAGTAAAGGTCGCGGACATCAGCAAGGGTACAGTGAGCGGGGCACTAAGCAAAGGATATTAACTGGATTTAAATGATATATATTATATTTAGAGTAGACTTGGAAAAGGATCAGAAATGAATAATGTCATGTAGACAAATGTATTAGTTTCTCTGATGGTAGCAATACAACACAGCAACAATAAAACAGTGGAAGAAGATTATTGTAGAAAACTAAAAATTCCATTCATGCCATAAAAGGATCCTAACGGTAAAGTGGGAAACCATTTAAGTCTAAAACAAAAAGAAAACCCTTTTAAATTTAGAGTTGATTGCAAACCTTAATCAACAAGAACCCCACTCGATGACGACTAAAAAAAAAAAACATTGTATGCAGGCGATTGGGGTATTTAGGTGTGACAAGACTATTGCTAAGAAAACCCTTTCCAAACTGATACCAGCTAAATTGACATCGAACTAGATGCTATTAAAAATGGTGGAAAATTTTGGGTGGGCTGCGAATTGTAGAAATTAAACTTTTCTTTGTACGTCTCGTTTGATTGTTGAAAATGTATTTGACTCTCAAGAGTGTAAATTGTCAAATGCATCAAGGGATAAATAAATTATTAATTTACTATAAATGGTAAAAAATGTGCACACTCCATGCCTAATTAGGAAATAGATGAATGAATTATTTAAAATGAATTCCTACAACAAAAAAATCATTTATTGTGTTGACGTTTGCTTAAAATTATAACGTTGTTGAAGTTAACAATAGAGTTTTATTTTTTTTTTTTCTTTTGTTCCCTTTATTTTGCGGTTTTGCGGTTCAATTTCAAATGTTCTCCACTTTGGTTTTTAAAAGCAGCTTTAATTAAATAAACGACAATTGATGATACATTGGAAATTGTATTGTTTTTAGTCTTACGAATGATGTTAATTTTAATACACAATAAGAAGTGGAGTAGTATTTCCAACCCTATTTTCCCGCAGCCAATCACAACAATAATAATACAACAACAATAATTATAATAATGATAATGGACCTTGTGGTTGTTGAAACCTAACATTTTAGCTCTGATTGATCATCATTAATTGGATGCATCTTCTAATTAACAATACCAATTAGGAAAGGTAATTAGTATTTAGTAGCTATTGATATCTTGACCAAATTAGTCAATGTTTATGAACACTTGTTACTCAAAGTGATTATTCGATGGAATTGAATATGCATGCAATTTATCCACCACCTTCCTAATTAGTCTAAGTGATAAACTAAAATCCTTCTTTAGTCAACCCCACTTAGAAGCTAGTTTAGGATTTACAATTTTATTTTATGCATCGGGGACAATGTCTTAATAGTGTGCATAAGTGACACAAAATCTAAAGGTTGAATACTGCGAAATAAATAAAATTAAAACTCAATATGTCTCTATCTATTTGATACTTTGCTTGTTGTCTTTGAGCTGTTTTTACTCATCGAGGCAATTAGTATATAATTCCAGTCAATTCCCCCTTGGTTGGTTCCTGTTTTTCTTTATTAATTTTTCAATATTATTATGAATAAAACAGTCTTACCACCAGCTAATGGTAAAAAATTATGGAGAGTTAAAAGAGCTTCTTCATCATACAATTGTACATCAAACCAAACATCAAATGAATGTTTAAACAATTCACTCAAGATAGCTGCTGCTGCTGCAAAATTCACAATCAAAAGACCTCCATTGAGAAGACCTAAAAATAAACCAGGTAAACCAAAAGATTTCGTATTTGTTGATTTATCACCAGTGAAATCAGAAGAACAAATTGAGGATAAAAAGAAATCAAATGGAGTTGTATCTCAATTGCCTAGTCCAACTTTATCAGAAGAAGAAACAAGTATATTTGAATCATTCAATGCTTTATCCGGTGATGAATCGGTAAATTCTTCAATATCATCAACCCCATTAGAAGGATTGGGTTTGGGAATCATGAATTTGGGTATAAATTTTGATCAACCACAACAATTACAACCACAACAACCACAACCACAACCACCACAAACCGATTTGACACAACAATTATATGGATACCAACAAACTATGTTACAACAACATTTACAAATACAACAATTACAACAACAGTTGTTAGAACATGAGGCTAGAAATGTTCAATTACCATCTCCACAACAATTGAGATCTCCATTTCAAGAACCTAAAAAAAAGAGAGCTGCTGGTCAGTTTCAATTTAAAAATTATCAACCTAAAACCCCTCACATGCGTTCAGTCTCAGAATCATGCATTAAAAAACCATCTTCACAACCTAGAAAACCAAACCATCAAAGATCATTGTCGGTACCAATGACTCCAGTCATGACTCAAGCACCTCCACAATACGAACAGTTTATCCCACAACAAGGCTACGCCATGGGATTAAGCGATTCTGTATACACAGACTGCTCGGATTCTTCACTAGACAAATTCATGATGTTGAACGATCAAATATCTACAAATTTCTTACAACCAGAATCATTCACACCAGTATCTGAATACTCCGACGATGAAACCAAACAATTAAATTACGCCAATTGTGGGATTGACGAATTCCTTTTACACAACCAGGTCAAAGACGAGTTTGAAATGAACTCGTTTATACACATTCAATAGAAAATTAACTTTCGTATACCCCGGAAGGCCGCGTCTCGGCTGACCATTAATTTACATCGTTTTTCGGTTATCTAATCAATATACATAACCTAATCGGGTAATTCAACGGTAAAAATTATTTTTTGTTTTTTTTTATTTTTTATTTTTGAATTTTGCCTCCTGCGTCTTCTTCTTGCCAAACATGCCTATTTAGGAAATTTTTATGTACCGGCGATCCATGCTCACAGTCATCCACCAATGAGCAATGTTGTTGCTTTTGTGTAAATGAGACAATAGATTTAAGCGAGTGACTAGTTTAAGGTACACTCTGATCAAAATTGATAGATTGTTGATCTAAATTTGGAACGATGGAATTTCACCCGGGCTTATCTGTTTCCATTGCTGTTTGAGATTAAATCGTGCTATGTGACGCTGAGTCATTTATTACCAGTGTACATAGATAAGATACTTTATACTTTTGAATAATTACTTGATTGTACCTGGTTTTTAAACACAATGCTTTAATGCAGCTTTCACTCCAAAAATTATTTTGTATTATCTTCCACAAAGTTAACTATTCCACGGAAAATAATTCCAATGTAAATATTGTTTAAATTGTTACCCATAATTTTTTGAAATTAGTTTGCATACATCAAAAATTGAAATTGAAACGTGCAGCCACAATCATTTATTTAGTATCCACGTCGTTGAGCTCGTTTAGACTCTAATGACTTGGTCGTTAGCAGAACATAGAAACAGTCAAAGAGATAACAACTTCTGGGGACCTAGATTTTCTATACAAGTGTAATTCTATCTATATTAGATTGGATAAAAAAAAAAATAGTATCAGTCCTAATCTCGGATTTTAGAAATTAGGTCTCTAACAAATATCTAATTAGGCAATACAAAAGATTGGGTGCAACTAGTCACAAAATTGTTTTTTTTAGTGTTTCTGCTGTCGCATTTTAACGATAACCTTGGAATGATAAGTTTCAGGTCGATTTTGAGAGACATCATCACAAATCAATAATCCACAAAGTTGACTTTGAATTGAGCTATTTATTTATAGAAAAATTGGATGAGATTCTCAAACCTTGCATTGAATTGAAACTTGCACAAACATTTTGAATTTCTACTGGTCATAGTTTCTTATTCTTTGATCCAGATCCTAGACTTTTTATTTCAATCTACAAATACTCATACCATTGGGTCTGAACAGACTTTTAATCTTGTCATCTTCAAAAAAAACCAACTGGCTGAATCCTTTAAATTATATTGTATCATTTCAAGTAGTTAATTTTTCTAGTTTTGATATTGGATTATATGTTGAGATACTTATAATTGATTCAACTCTCAGTTGCAAAACCTCATTAAATAGGTAAACCATTATCATTGGCTTTCATTGACGGATATATATTCATGCTGCTTGCCCAGCAGATGAAGTGTATTAAGCCGTTGAAACAGTATTTCCTGTCTTGATATTAAACGAACTATAACCAGATGCCCAGATAAGGTGTCCTTAAATAGTCTAATTTTAAAAGTCTTTTTCATGGTCATGTTGATCGTTGCTTACGTTTCCATGAACATCTCTCGTTATTAGATTTCTTGTTGTACTCTTCTCTTCAAAAATACTTACCTTCCACGCAAACTTTTATATCTAATGTGAATCCAAGGCTTACTGACTTTCAAGTATCGTAAAACATATTCTGCAAACGACATGTGTTTTTCTTTGAATCATTATAGTGACGAGACAACACTCTCACAATGTCAACGGATATTTGCAGCATATAAAAATATCAGCCAACAGTCTGTATAATTCCTTCGTTTTACAAATAGGACAATCTTGATCTTTGTTCAAATCTCACCAGGTATATAAGGCAAGGCGGCTGTATTACATTCAACCCAAATTAAATCAATGCCTCGAAATGAAAAACATGCAAGGTTATTAGCATTTAATTGACCAACTGATTCTTTAAATGGTGTACAGAGTTTTGGATTCAATTATTCTTCTGCAACGTAACCTATACAATCACGATTCAACGACGGCCAAGAAACTAGTTACTAGCTAGGCCAGGCAAGTCTGTTGAACTTGAGTATTAGCAGCCGTAGTATTTTGAGCAGGCGGAGTAGTATTTTCTTCAGTAGACATGATTTATAATGTATTTCGATATTTATTCAGATTAGTTATTTTGATCTATATATATACTATTTGGATTAATTAGTTATTATTGATTCTTATTATTTGTTAATTATTAGTAATGTTATTTGTTAATCATTAGTAATGTTATTTGTTAATTATTAGTAATTTAGTTATTAATTATTATTAGTAATGTTATTAATTATTATTAATATTGTTAATTGATTATTGATTATTGATAAGTGTTTCATTATTGTCAACAAAGTCGTCTCCCTAGCAGCCTCCAATCACATTTAATATTAAATTGGAGACCAAGATTCAAACAGATTTGAAAATCACGGCTAATAAAATAAATGGTCTTGGCCCTGCGCAGAAGTGTTTCACTGAAAAATAATAATCACATCTTGAAACACAGTTGAAACAATGTTAAATCCGAGATATAATATTCCAAAAATATCGTAAATTGAGGCACATTTGAATATTTGGACCTACTAAATAAAACAACTTGAATATTCATTGATAAGAGACCAGGATCCTTTTATTTGTAGTTGAAACACTAAGACATTAAAGGCTAACAGAATGACAGTTATTTCCAAAAGCACGTTTTTGAGTCAGTATTGATACAGAGTGGACTCAGTGTGGTAAAGTCTAAACAAGAAACGGATTGCAAACATCTTGGTCTCAAAGTCGATTGATTAATACTTTTCCTCTTTGTAGTATTTCTTGCCGTAGCGTCATTTATTTCTCTCATATTCTTTTCCATTGACGCAAGTAAACTCAATAAGGTGTCAATTGTATTTGAAACTTTCAGCGTTGGTTCAGATTTGGAAAAGGCAAATAATGTACTTATCACTGGAGGATTTCGGTGGAGATAATCAACGGAAAACGAAATGATATAGACCAAAATCCATCACCACAATTCAACTCATGGGGTCTAAAGAATAATGGAAAACACAATGACCCAAAACCAACAACTCCAATTCAATCACAAAGCGTCATAAATTAAAACGACACTGAAAATGAAAACGTATCAACAAAAATTAGACAAAATTCCGGAGGACAGCACTCCAACTTATAAACAGCATTCAATTTCAGAATAAGTAACTCACGTTTACCGGAGACATTGCGGTGGAGAAATGCAACAATATTCTGTTTAGAATAATGGGCAATTATAAGATTATAGGGAACATGAAATACAATCATCACGCTGCGACGTTGTGGAAAGGTCAATCATTATCTTCAAGTGTTGCATAACGTTGTTAGACAATTTTGGATACATTATTATCTGTTTGAAGGGTCTTTTTCATTTTCAATAAACCAGCGCTTAAGCGGTCAAAGCAAGTCGACAAACTTGACGACTAACCTGGTGGATTAAGGACTTAGCAAGGAGGTAGAATCTAATACAGTGCAAATTTGTAATTGATTGAACAACTGGAATCCAAAGCAATGTTGCATGGTCAGGGTGTTGAAATCTAAATTGAAACAATTAAAATCAATCCACGGCTAGGTAGTATTACTTGAGATAAATCGGAGAAGTTGCAATAGTTGGAAACTGTCACTCGGTTGCGAGGTTTAAGGGTGCAACAACTAGAATTAAAATTACATGCAAGGATGCTGAGAATTAAATATGCTGAAATATTCAACTGGTAAAGATGCAATGAATAAAATACGTCTAGGCGAGGTTACAAAAACTGCTTAGGTTGGTACACATTGAACAATACACATTGAACAATACACATTGAGCAGTACACATTGAACAGTACTCATTGCAACACACTAGATTACAGTAAGATGCTTTTCTTTATTAATTACAAATTTACAAAATTAGCCATGTTACTCAACTTAATTTTATTTGTCGACTTGCCACTCTTTTTAGTCTCATTCTTTTCTTCAACTTTCTCTTCAGTTGAATTATTCTCAATATTCTTTTCTTCTTCGAGTTCCTCTTTTTCAATATACTCAACTTGGGTGGATTTCTTACCTGCATGGATTAAAGTGATATAATCATTAGGAATCTTTGGCTCGACGTAATCATCTTGATCTTCAGTAATCATGCATGACTTTTTAGCTTTCATGGTTGAAGAAGTCACTTTACAATACGAATCATTATTAAGATCTTGTTGTTTAAACCATCTCGTTTCTAATCTTTGATAAAGTATGTTGATTTCAGGAACTTGATCAATCTTCTCACTTACATGGTGCCAGAACTCAGTGGATAAACTCCAATCTTGGGGCCAGGTTTGTTCAGGATCATAAATATCTCTACTTGAGTAACCAAATTCCCAATTAGGCTCAGCACCGTCGTTTTTAAAAGTTTTATCCAATTTCGTATAATATGTGAAACAATTTATGATTGAAAAACTTTGGGAATCAACAGCATAATACCTCCAACTTGGATTCACGCCAGAATAAGGCGAGATTGAAGGACCTATCAACGCGTGATTCAAGGCATTTGCCACTTGTTTTGAATCGGTCCCATCTCCACCATATTGGACTATAAATGAATCCGTTTGAACATTTCCAAAAAAGATTGCGGCAATAACTTTTGGTGAAAATCTTTCAATAATTTGTGAAAATACAATTGTTGGTATTGGCAAAGATTGATGATTTGTTGGTAAATGTGCTATGATCCAACATCTTTGATGATTCTTTTCCGAGTCTAATAACTCTTCAATTAAAAATTTCCAAATACCAAACGAATCTATATTTAAAACATCCCAAAATGAATATAAATTCTTTGAATTCCAAATATTTGAATTTAATGAAATGATTTTTAATCCCTTTTCTGTAATTATTGAAAATCCAATTTGTGAATATCGAATTTGTTTTGAAACTTGGATATCAATCCAGCCTAATTCCGTCCATAAATCTGCTAAGAAATCAAATTGCCATTGATAACTATTTGAATTCTCTGTCAAATTCTTTTGTGGTAATTGATTAATTGGAAATATATCCCTTGTTCCAAATGTTGGTATTACATCAACATCATCTAAATAATGTTTCAATATTCTAAAACTTGATTCTTGTGATTGAATATTTTTATCTTTACTCATGAAACTTCGATCTGAATGGTCAACGGTACCACCAGTAAAAATAGCAAATTCAAATGATAAATGATTCTGATGTAAATCTCTGATACATTGTAAAGTACTATTTAATAATAAAACCGGTGTATCACAAGTGTATTCACCAAATTGTCTTGCAGGAGCCCAAGAATTCTTTTTCAACCTAGTTGAATCTAAAGATTTACCTTTTTCAAAATGATTCTTACTATAACTGCTATCATAATAACCTGAATTATCAAAAATATTTGTTGGCGATTGATCTAAATTTCGACAATGTGGTGAACAACATAAACTTTGTGTACAATTAGCTTCTGCAAATACTTTATAATCCAATTGTAAATTTACATCACTGATATGCAACACATGAAACAATTCACCACTATTATCGGGCGGTAAATAATTTCTTGGTTTTGAAGGCCACAATTTTGTCATATCTATGAATGGAGTTTCAGGTAAAATATGACAATTTTTATCATGATAATAACAAAAGTAATCACCATCCAAACCTGAAGGGTTCATTAAACTAACCATTTTTGTGAAATCATTACCTTGTGTAGAATGATCCTCACTTGGATACCCATAATTCATATGACATTGAATCTCATCAAACCCACTTTCAATACACCAAGTTGAAAATATCTGTGGTACCAAATCTGGTCTTGTTAATGATATAAATTTTGCAACTTGTAACCTTGTTTTACAAGTCATGCATTCATTCAAATCAGTGGCAGCGTCTATATTGTGTAATTCCAAAACAGCACGATTAACGATTTCTTCATCGGTGATTGATAATTCCGTGGGCGGGTAATAATGAATATAATGCTGATCAAACGCTTGACCAAAATAAATGAAAACCAAAACGATAAAGTAAATCATTGTTGATGTTGATAAAATGTACAAAAAAAAAAAGGATAATTAGATATATAATTATATATTAACTTTTTAACCCAATTAAACAAAAAAGACCATCAACATCAACAACAATATTAATACAATATAATACAAAATAGTATCTCCCCACCCCATTTTCATTGATTTTCACTTTTTACAATCTCAATAATTTGCTTCTTTATTTCAATTTGATTGTTTGTGAAATTATCTTGTAACAATTTGATCTTATCATAATGATCATCATTTACTTGTTTAATTTTTTGTTCAAAAGTTTCATTTTCTTGATTAATCTGAGTTATTATTTCCTTTTGTTGCTGAACAAACAATTCAATCAATTGATAATTTTTTTGATTACTTTCATTTGAATCTTTTAAATTGTTTATAATTTCAATTAATTCATCTTGAATTTGGAATACTGTTGGATTATTAAAATCCTCCACGTATTCAACGGTATCATCTTTTTTCCTTTGGTAATTGACTTTGATTAATTGATTACTTTGTAATTTGAATTGTTTGATTTTATCGCTCAATTCATGTAAATCCAATAAAGCCGATTCCAATTCTTCAATTGAACTATTGGTATTTATGTTTTTGAAGTTATAATACTCATCAGAATCAATTTCAGGTAAAGTTTGGGGAATTACATGTTGTTGATTTAAGTTAATAATGCCGTTATTTGAATCTTTTTTTCTCTTTTGACTCGCCTTTTTAATCGCGCTAGCCAATTGTCGTTGTAATGTTCGAACTGTTGGTACAATTATCTCCAACGCAGGAACTTTTTCATTCAATTTTTGATTATAATACTTGTTTTGTATGAGTTCCCATTTTTTCGTTTGACTTAATGATCTATCACCAACGTATTTAAATGGTTTGATTTGTACAATCAAATACAAAATAGACTTTATATCTTGAGTTGATAATTTGAATCGATGAGGGTTTCTCATCGAATTAGACATGTGAGCTAAAGCTTGAGACGCGGTATTCGACATTGAGTCATTACTTTCTGCTTCTACAATCAATTGATCATCAATCTGATCAGAATCTTCATCCTCATCTTGTTCAATGTTTATGTTTTGTTGTAGTTCGGATTTGGGCTGTAAGTCAAACGCATTAGTATTCTGAGAATGGTCTATATTTTGATTTGAAGAAGACTCTTGTGTTTTCGTATGCTGATGTAGATTATTTGAATCTTCTTCATTGGTAAAGGACATATTTATATTGAATAGCTGGACCCAAGGTAAAACAAATTATAAAGGGGGTTTTTTATAGGGAAAAAAAAAACAACTTGTAATGCAAAAATAAATTGTAAATTTAAAGACTGGTATTACTGGAAACAAAATATAGATAGTAATTGTAAAGGATTGAATTTGGATTAATCAAATATATGGAAACCAACTGTTGAAAAAAAAATTATATATATATATGGATACATATATATATGTCTAGGAGATGAAATGGAGTCAGAGTTCAATTGGAATGCGTGATTTAAATCTGAATGAATGTGTAACTGGAAACCGAGACTTGAAAAACTGTATACCAGTAGTTGTATACCAGTAGTTGGTTGTGGTAATATAGTTGTGGTGAATAAATTCAAAAAGAAGAGATTAAAAAAAAAAAAAAAAAAAAAAAAATATATATATATATTTAAATTAAAATAAATAAAAAAAAAAAAAAAAAAAAAAAAAAAAAAAAAAAAAAAAAAAAAATATATATATATATATTTAAATTTAAATGAATGCAAAAAAAAAAAACAGAAAAAGGAATTTAGATTTATACATCAATTACAGGACAATAATAAATAACACCCAAAAAACAATAGCAAACACACAACAATAGTGTAATAATCTAAACTTTTTCTACTTGGTGCCATTCCATAGCCTTTCGCCCTGTGATACCACCATCTGACTTCAACCGTTAAGCGTCATTCCAGATTGAGCGTTCGACTACCGCCTGTACCAGAAATTATATCTACACAAGGCGGTACCAGTTTATGAGACATTGTAATTACATTGGCAGAGTCAGTGAAACTTTTGAGTTTGTGTTTGTAACTGTTTTTGGAACGAGATAGTAATTATGTCTTTGATATCGTTGCTGCTTTTGACGTTGTTGTAATTATAATTACACTCTGTTGCACTGTTAGAGTGTTTGTATAAGGATATCATAGAGTGTGGATATATATGTATAATAGGTTAAGTTGCTATTGTCTAAGAAAAAAAAAAAAAAACAACTGTGAAAATTGACTCCCACTAGAATAAACTACTGTTCTTCATAATTAAACAACTGTCATTGGTCAATCGTTGTTGTTTACAAAGTTGTCACTAATCAGAATGTACAGCTTCAATTTTTAATGCTTTTGATTGTTGCTGTTCTTACAATCAAAATACAGCTTTTGTCTAGTTTTGCTTATTCCCAGTGTTGTTTTGGATTTTATTTATCATAAATCTACAATCTCACTTCACTTAAACCTTTGAGTCATCAAACTAAAAAGTTTAAATTCTAATTCAACTTTTTCTTTCCAACATTTTGTTTACCATGCAATTCGCTTTTATAATTGATTTTACAATGCCAAGTCAGTTTTCTTTTCTAACCCATCATTAATTTTGTAACGATATAATGTTGGTTGGTCTTTTGCCAATTAAAACTTATTTTAATAAATAGTTTCCTTCAGAATAATTTCAAATTTTCTTACATTTTGTGATGCTCGCTCGCTTAACGATTCCAAAACACACCTTGTTTCAGCTTCGTTATTTCACAGAACAGCATTTAACTCGTTTTGCTTGTAATTGAATATAAAGTGATTTGTTTACCTTTTGAACATTTGTTTGTAATTACAAAATTACTTTGTTTTTTTCCATTTGTTTGCATCAAAAAATTGTTTACACTTTCCTAGTTTGGACAGAATTGCTTAGTATGGAAATATCATTTCCGCTGCTAAATTTTTCAATCTTTAAAATTTGACCAACTTTTATAAATGATTCTCGAATCAACAAATGTATTAGCCTTGCTATTTGATATTCCGGACTACTCAAGTCGGCAGAATAGTCTGATTTCGATTGCATGCACTGAAACTATTCTACCGTAGCTGTTTTCGGAAGTAGAAAACAGCCTCATATTATCTATTTTCAGCAAATTTTTAGCGCCAGACTTTTAAAAAGCGCAATATAGTTGTAAAATTTTGCTAAATATTTTACTAAGTATTTTACTAAGTATTTTACTAAGTATTAAGTATTTTACTAAGTATTTTACTAAGTATTTTACTAAGTATTTTGTTAAGTATTTTGTTAAGTATTTTGTTGCGTATCTTGCTAAGTAGATATGATACACAATTAATCCAATGTTGATGCCTCTTACCTTCTTACCTTCTTACTTCTTACTTTCATCCTTACCTTCATCCTTACCTTCATCCTTACTTGCATCCTTAGAGCTCCGGTTTGACCTAAAATCAATTTCTTTTAATAAAAACTATAGACATCCTTACCTGCATCCTCAAAACTTCAATTTAACCTAAAACTAATATTTCTTTATAAATGCTATAAAACATTCTTACCTGTATCTTCACCTATGCAATATGCATCCTTACCTGCATCCTTGGACTCGAGTCAATTAGAATATTGGCTTTTTAATTTAACTTTAGAAAGAAGAAGTTGGGATTTGTTTACAGTTCGAAAATCAACTGGAAATTCGCAGTAAAAATTACATGGTCGTGTAGAACACAATGCGCAAACTAAAAATAAAAATAATCCAAAAAAAGTTTAATACAGGCGCCGCACTAGATTTCTAAAATACTCAATTAACGTACATGGTATATTCTATTATAACAATCATAGCCCCGGCTGTATAACCATATATTAATAAATTTCTAACACCTATATTTTATAATGATTTTCAATTTGTTTTTACTTTAAAGAATAAATTTTTTTCAATCTGTGCATTTCGATTTTGATTTTTTGTGTAAACTTTTTGTTCGGGTTTTAAGAAATTGTGTTCATTAATAAAACCGAGAATAATTGGAAAAAATCGTCCACATCATCCTGGAAACATTGTTTTTGTTCCGGTCTGTGCCTCCATGTGCCTAACAACCCTGTGCTGATGAAATTGTTCAAGGATGTGGTAAATTTCTTTCTATTTGTAAATTTCCAGGCGGATCAAATGTCATGATAAGCTTTTAAACTATTTCGTCAATGCGGTTTAGCTCGGTTATTCTTTCATCTAACGTTTCAGGCAAAGTTGGAAAATTTTAAAAAATTGCATGCCTGTTTTATATCATTCACCCGTAAAGTATACATTCCAAACACTATACACCATATATTTACAACCATAAATTTGGCTTAAATTAAATTTTATTTCTTTAAAAGTTTAATCCTGCGGTAAAAGAACTAGTGATACTTCTAATATCATCTTCTATTTCATCATTATTATACCTCGTTCCATCATAACTTTTATCAAGTTTATTCAACTTTGAGTAAAAATTCGAACTGATTGAAGTTGATTTATTAAACTCATTTTGTGAATGTAAAGCTGGCCATTGAGAATGATCCAATTTTCTTGATCCATTGATTGTAGATGAATCAAACGACAATATACTTGCAGAATCAAAATCAGTCGACGAATATGTCGTTGAAGGCGCTCCAAATTTGAATCTTTTCTGTTGCTGTTGTTTATCGACATTTTGTTGATAATTGTTTAGTTGAACCATTGACAATTGTAAGTTGTCAAGCGGTCCATCCACTAAACAACCTTTTTCCCTGAAATGTATTAATAAATGGTTCCATAACCGATTTCTACATAATGCTCTTGGATTTCCAAGTACAATCAAACCATATTTGGCTCTTGTCAATGCAACATTCAATCTACGTGGATCACTTAAAAAACCAATACTTTGAGCTTCATTGGCACGGACACAACTCAAAATAATAAAATCTTTCTCTCTTCCTTGAAATGCATCAACTGAAGTAATTTCAACTTCTAAATAGTCATCTCTTTTATCTAATAAAGTTGAGTTTAAGGACATAAACTGTACAAGATAAGCTCTTTGTCCTTCATACGGAGTAATTACCCCAATCTGACTTGGTTTAATTCCATCTTTAAATAATTTAGTAATAATTTTCTCAACATTCATGGCTTCAACACGATTAAGGTAAGAATTTCCTGATCCACTTAGTTCTTCACGACCATAATTAGCCCAAAACATCATTGGATTATCCAATACCGGCCATGGGAATATGGATTCTTCAATTAAACGGTCATTAGAAGTGACCCCATTTTGTAAACTACCTTCATAAAATATATTACTTGGAAACTCAGATAAGCATGGATGCATACGGTATTGAACTTCCAATCTGATTGGTGTGTGACCTAAAAACACCAACCTTTCAAATAAAGACTGTTTCAAACCTGCGTCGGCAGCTTTTCTATCCAATATAACTGGTCCCAATTGTTGATGGTCACCAACTAATATAACCTGTTTTGCACCTTTGATTATAGGTATCAATACTTCAGGTTCTGATGCTTGTGTACTTTCATCAATCAAGACGGTTCTGAATTGAAATTGATTCAATCTCTTATCAGCAGCACCCACACATGTACAACAAACAACATCACATCTATTCAATATTTTCGATTCACTATTTCTCAAATATTTGAAATAATCTCTTTGATCATCAGATGATAATTCTCCAATTTCATTTTTCAATTTAATCAATTTTTTAAATTCTCCTTTAGCTGTTGAATTTACCATATTGTGTAAAGCCAAATGACTTACAGAACTTTCAACATCCTCTCTCGACTTTGCAGTTAATCTAACAACTTTTAAACCTAACAAATCCAATTTTGCTGCCAAATGATCAACAGCAACATTCGAAGGCGCACAAACTAATATTTTGCCCTTATTTAAATTTGATAAATGATATATAATTGTCGCAGATGTCACTGTTTTACCTGTACCTGGAGGTCCTTGTATCAATGATAAAGGTCTTTGCAAAACCGATCTAACAGCATTTATTTGAGAAATATTAAGTTCGGTTAATTTTGAATGTGAAAATTTCGTGGGTAATTTGATATCAAATTCAATTGGTTCAACTTCATGCCCCAACAATTTATGATATATATAAGAAGAAACACTTTCTTCTTCGGTGGCAAATGTTTTCATGGCTTGTTGCATTCTATCATAAGATGTACCTTTCCAAACAAATTCAGCTGTAAAATCATTAGTTAAATTTGTAGGTGGTGAGATCTTTGATGGATTCAATTCCAAAGTAAATTCTTCTTGATAAGCATTTGGTAATCTTAATATAAATCCATTTCCTTCCCAAGGTTCTTGTTGAGAACCATTGTATCTAAGAATAATTTCATCACCAACTGCAACTTTTAAATCACTACTTTCAAATGTGGATAAAGTGAACGAAGCCAAATGTTTATTGTTCAAACCCAATCCCCATTTTACTTGAATATGCTCCAAAGCTTGAGATTCTTTTAAATTTTTATCATAATCAGCTTCTAATTTAACTAAAGGACCAAACGATCTTTGATATTGGAAAGCATCATTATATCTCATCAAAATAGGTAAAACTTCTTGTTCCGAATCTTCATTATTTTCAATATCATTTATAGTTGCATCTCTATTCAATCTCCATTGAGCTTCCAATTTCGATATTTGTTGACTAGTGATCATTCTTGAATTGATCAAATCATCTTCAGGAGGTGTTGGAGCAACCCAAGATAAAAATTGTCTGTCTTCAATCAAAGCTTGCCAATGGTTTGTATCCCAATTGATATCTTTTGATTTGGCACAAGGTAAACGACATAATATAACAACAACATTATCCTGTTTTGCAGAGACAAAACCTAAAATAAAAGCGTTTTTGTTCCCACAATTGTAGCATTCTAAATTAGTTTCGCCAAGTTCACTTTCTTCGTGTGTGCTAACTTGATTATGTCTTGACATCACCATATGCGTGACTATATGAGAACTAGTTGAATTTGTTTTAGCATTACAAAACCACTTGTTACAAATATTACACTTTATGACTGAGCTCGGGGTATGTATGCCACAATAAGCACAAGCATGAGATGGTTGATCTAAATCGTCATCGATAAATTGTTGTAAATCCTGATGATGTTGTTCATCGGTAAAGCCTTCTAAATCTTGCTCATAGTTCAAATCTTTTGGTTGGGTAAACTGATCTATAGTACTGGTGCTCATTATAACCTATGTACCATATACATTTGTAGACTTGTAGTTCAATGAAATAATAAATTTTTTGCACCACTGAAGACACTGTGAATTATATGCACTACCATATAAAATCAGACTTAGTAAAAGAATTAAAAATCAACCCCAATTTTCATTAAAATTCTATCATATCGCATTATAACAGCTTTTGAAAACATTGCAATCATCTCTTGTTGTGTTGGTCTGCTTCGACATTTGGTAGCTGCAAAATTCCAATTATTAGCGTGTTTATTTTTTTATTTATTTTTGTTTATTAATTTAAACTTTTACCACCAACTTCAATAAATTATTTAATAACCAATAGATATTCCTTTTCCAATAGTTATGGTTCATCATTCCAAATTTCATAAGATAATATATCGAGATAAAGGGTTATTTGAAGGTAACAACTTTTCAATATCAACAGACTTGATCAATTGGATTCACATTCATACTTTGTCAATCACAGAGCACGGCCAATTGTATTCATCTGATGAACAAGGTAATCACTATGTCTTGCTACACTCTTTGCAATCGTGTTTTATTCGAGTACTTCCTTCTTTAAACTTGCAACAACAGGAACAACCTACAAAATCAAAATTACTATCGCGTAAAACTTCTCAGCAAAATGATCCCATTGACGAACCCCCAACTATATTTATCAAAAACTATGAAAATGACAAGCTTTATATTAAGATACCGGCAAAGAAAAATTTTGAATATTTATTGAGTTGTTTGATTGTTTGGCAGAATCTAAAACCTCAAGGTTTAGCTAAAAAATGGTATTACGAAAACAAATTCAAGCACGTGAGTCAAACAATTGATGGATCTACTCATGAATTATTAGTTTGCAGATTTAAAATCTATGGTCCTATACCTCATAGAAATAAAAATTTGAATATAGCCAAAGGACCTCGAGCTCCAATGTATCAACCTAAAATCGAGGACTCATTGATAAATTTAGACGGCCAAACTGGTTTGCTACAGCCTACGGATAATAATATAAGTGAAGGATGGTTCTACACAATGGGTGCATTAAATTCTAATGGTATTTTGAATTTTATCAGTGAATTGGATGGTACATTGTTATATTCTATAGATGTGAAGAAAATCATGTCTAGTGAAATCCGTGAAGTGCATAATTCAATATTTGATAGTTCAAATGTGTTATTTATAGGTCAATTGAAAGAGTTGAGATATAATAATCAAATACGAACTTTAAACAATTCAAACCCTGATTTATTCAACTTTTTAACAAGAGATGGGAAATTGGTACCAAGTAATCAAAGAATCTTGATTGAATTCCCTTTACATATTGATTTAGAAGATTGGTTTGTTGGGTTAAATTATTTTGCAAAACGAGAATATATTGGATTATTCGATTCTGAAACAAAATTAACTAATCATACAAATTCAAAATTGAGTGATTTCAATAAATCTAATTTCAGAGTTTCCAAAAAGATATTTATTGATATAATTGAAGCTAAATTTGATAATGGATCGAAACAACAAGGAAAAATCTATGCAGAAGTCAGAATGTGGGGTTATCCATGGTCTAGAACAGCGATTGTTAATTATACCCTGAATCCATTTTGGAAAGAAGAGTTTCTGACTGACTTGCCCATATCTACACAAATGATCCATATTTTTATTAAAAAATGTACTCATTCAGACTACTCCAGTAATGATAAAGTGATTGGTACGGTGTATGTTACGCCTGATATATTGACGAAAAAAGTCAAGACTAGTTCCACTATAATGAATACTAATAATGAATCTGGCATTCAAGTTAGTAATTCAATACCTTTACAAAGTCTGATTTCAAACAATTCCACCAACACGGGTGCAGATACCGTCAGACTAACTATCTACGATTCAAACAACATATCGATTGGGAAGTTGTTAATTCAAGTGAATTTAAAAGAATATCATATCCTACCTCCATCGATGTTTAAACCGTTTGAGAAAATGTTGGTCAATGCTCCGATGAAGGATTTGATCAAGTTTTGTAATGACAAAGTTCCAAGTTCCGATTTTGAAACTGTGAGTATTATTTTACTAGACATATTCCAAAGTCTTGGCGTTGAAGAAAATTGGTTTAAAAGTTTAATGGAGAATGAATTGGTCAGTATTGATAATATAACTAGAAAATCGTACGTTGAAAAGAATCATCAAGACGATAAGAAATCTGCATCGTCTCATAACAATGTTTTCAATACGTTATTCAGAGGATCATCTATATTTTCCAAATCTTTAGAGAAATATAATCTTCGTATAGGACAAGAGTATCTTGAAAAAGTATTTGGAGCATTTTTTACAAAGATAAGTCAGGAGAAGAAAAATTGTGAAGTTGATCCTAGATATGTCAAAATCCAAGAGCGTTTGATACGAAAAGGCATAGACATAAATTCAGAGTTTGATGAAAAAGATGATGATAATGATGATAATGATTCTGATGACGACTCCAATGATGACTATGATTCCGATTTTGAAAAGGAAAAAGATGAACGAATAAAGAAAATGGTTGAAGAAAATTTTCAAAATTTATATTCATATGCTGAAGAAATATGGCATAAGATTAATATAACGTCGAATGATTTACCACAGCAGATTAAAACACAATTGAAAAATTTCAGAACTAAAGTGGAATTGGTCTGTGATCCAGATGATAAAGTCACAAGTTTGAATTGTTTATCGGCATTTATATTTCTTCGATTCTTTTGTCCAGCCATTTTGAACCCTAAATTGTTTTATTTAACCAAAAATCATCAAACTGGGAATTCTCAACGTACTTTGACTTTGATTGCAAAAATATTATTGAATTTGGCCAATCGACAAGAATTCAGTCCGTACAAGGAACCTCATTTAGTCAAGATGAATGGGTTTTTACGGAAACATCAACCTGAAGTGCTTGACTATTTCGATAGAATAACTGGTCGGAAAAACGACTTTAATGAAAAAATCCTTGAATTGAGTCATGATGTGAAGAGGTTTGATTTAGGATTGGACCAATCATCAAATGAACTACCGACAACACCCTATCTTATTGATAAGTATCTACGATTGACGGAGATTATATATTTATTAGATTACAACAAGTATTTGAAAAACGGAGTTTCAACCCCGTCCACACCTTTTGCGAGTCCATCCAAAGACACACTATCTAATTCTCATGATTTGGATCCTATAAAATTGAGTGAACTCCATTTGAATGAAAAGAATAGTTATCAAATTGGATCTCTAGAATTTGAAAAATCAGATTTCTTTGATTTGGTGGGTGATAACGAAACTGAAGGATTTATCAAATCGTTATGCAAGGGCAATGAAGAGATATTTTCATTTATAAATTCAAACATAACGTTGAAAGATATTCAAAAACAATCAACCAAGTTATTGCAAAAGATCAATCATCTTGAGAATTACCTTGAAAATTACGAATTTCCCAGAAACTACAAGGACAAAGAGTTGTGGGATGCATTCACTTGTGAGATATTGAATAAAACGTACTTGGATGTGACAAGGAATAATATAGTTTCATTAGATGCCGTGCCCATGGGTCAGACTTATAAAAGCCTAGTGGATGACAATGCGTTGCATTATTTGAAATTAAGATTCTCAGAAGACGTCGATGACTTATCACCATTACCAAACCAACCATCTCAGACCGCTGTACCAGGAAGGTTATCGGCCAGTTTTAGTACAAACAGTTTGGGATCAGTGTTGAAACTGAATGGCTCGAAAAGCCGTCTAAAAAAATGGTTACGGAAGTAGGATGAAAAGAATATTAAAATAAATGATCAATAGTGTAAAGTAACATATAACATCTAATCAGCAATTATTTCAAGCACGTTTTCATCTTGTGTAAAGAAAAAAATTCTCTTAGCCAAGCCTACGTATCAATCTTTTGTTTCGGCAAAAAGTTTATACTTGTGTGAGGTGTCTACCGGGATTGCGGGATTGCACGGTTGGTGAAAAGCAATCTACACACTCACTCACCGGTCGGTAATAGACATCAGACGAGGGAGTGCGACGTGCGAGCCCGCGGGCGCCATCAATGCCAGAAGGTAGCGATCTCAACAACAACAAAACAACAACACAACAACAACAACAACAACGTCAATAGTGTCGCCTGCATACAAACAGACTACACCAACCACACCGAATTATACACTGTTGTTGGTTGGTGATAGTAGTTGTAGTAGCCACTTAAGTCACTACATAATTGGGATGACTTTAAATTACAGTTGATCGGATTGTTAAACTTGAATTTTCTATTTTTTTTTTTTTTTTTTTTTTTTTTTTTTTTTTTTTTTTTTTTTTTTTTTTTTTTTTTTTTTCTTTTTTTAATTTTTTTTAAAAAATTACCCATTTTTTGTTTTTTTCCCTTTTTTTTTTTTTTTTTTTTTTTTTTTTTTTTTTATTTATTTTTTTTTTTATTTTTATTTTTTGCTTTTGCTCTACTCAACTTTTCATCAACAACTAACCATTGATAGTTACTTGACACTGGTTTATTTCTAGCTTTCCGTCGTTACAGTGAAATATTTCTATATTTGATCATGACCTCGCTTTCCGAACAAGAAATCTTAGCATCGTACCCGCAAATCTCTGCTCCTACTGATCAAACGGGCTATACATCGAATTTAACTTCAGATCAAAAACAAATATTAGAGGAGTTCAGAAATGAATTATTGGCTGCTGGTTTCAAACAAAGACTAGACGATGCTTCCTTGTTACGATTCCTCAGGGCTAGAAAGTTTAATGTCCAATTAGCAAAAGAAATGTTTGTAAATTGTGAGGAATGGAGACTGAAATTCGGTACAAATACCATTATTCAAGACTTTAAATACGATGAAAAACCTATAGTTGCAAGAATGTATCCTACTTACTACCACAAAACAGATAAAGACGGTAGACCATGTTATTATGAAGAATTGGGTAAAGTCGACTTGAACAAGATGTTGAAAGTTACAACCCAAGATAGAATGTTGAAGAACTTAGTCTGGGAATACGAAGCCATGGTTCAATACAGATTACCTGCATGTTCAAGACAAGCTGGATATTTAGTTGAAACTTCTTGTACTATATTGGATTTAAAAGGTATATCTATCAGTTCTGCTTATAATGTCATTGGGTATGTCAAGGAAGCTTCGAAAATTGGTCAAGATTATTATCCAGAAAGAATGGGGAAATTCTATTTAATCAACTCTCCTTTTGGGTTTAGCACAGCTTTCAAATTGTTTAAACCATTTTTAGACCCAGTCACAGTATCAAAGATTCATATCTTGGGCTATAGTTATCAAAAAGAGTTATTGAAACAAATCCCACCGCAAAACTTGCCTACTAAATACGGCGGTCAATCAAATGTCACCGATGATGAGTTGTTGCTTAATGATATAGGTCCATGGAGAGATGCCCAATTCATCGGTCCAGAAGGCCAGGCACCAAAAGCGTTTGAAATGTAGAAATATAAATATACAATCCGTACTGAACTACAATAGTAAATGAAATATTCTGGAATCATTATAGCAATGGAATGATCTTTGTTTGATCTGAAACATTGAGATTTATTATATTATCAGGAAAAAATATTCATCACATCATGATCCAAATACTACTATTATCACTAGCATTACTTAACCTAGTGTGTTCCAAGACTCATGTATACAACTGGAACGTGTCGTATGTTTCGGTTAATCCGGACGGTTTACATGAAAGAGAAATGATAGGGATTAACAATCAGTGGCCATTGCCAACTATAAGGATCAAGAAATATGATCAAGTTGTCATTCACTTACACAATGGATTACGCGACAGAAACACCTCGTTACATTTCCACGGCTTGTTTCAAAAGAGTTACAATGGGCAAGATGGTCCTGAGGGCGTCACACAGTGTCCTATTGCGCCAGGGGTAAATTTCACATACGATTTTAATGTCGGTGACCAGACAGGCACGTACTGGTACCACTCCCACAGTGGATCCCAATACGGAGACGGGTTGAGAGGGTTGTTTGTGATAGAAGATGAAAAGTATGACTTTGAATACGATGAAGAAGTGACTTTGTCCTTAGGTGACCATTATCATTTGAAATCAACTGAGATCATGGCGAAATTCATGTCTAGATATAACCCAACGGGTGCGGAGCCAATACCACAAAACAGTTTGTTTAATGAGACTAGAAACGTGACATGGAACGTACAACCAGATACCACTTATATGTTGAGAATCGTGAATATGGGTTTGTTTGTGTCACAATACGTATATATCGAAGACCATACATTTACAATTGTTGAAGTAGACGGTGTTAAAGTTGAGCCTTTTGAAGTTGACTCATTATACTTAACTGTTGCCCAGAGATACGTAGTGTTGCTCAAAACTAAGAAATCTAGAGCGGAAAACTACAGATTTGTGAATGTGTTAGATCAAGATATGTTGGATTTTTTACCTGATGATTTGCAAGTTGTATCAACCAATTATCTCATTTATAATGAAACAGAGTCAAAGCCCAAGCATCTTCCATTTAGAAAATTTAACATTATAAAGAAATTAACTGGATTTGATGATTTCAACTTGAAACCCGTTGAAAAAATGAAATTGTTGCCTGATCCTGATTACTCAATAGAGGTCAATTTCACCATGGAAGTTTTGGGCGATGGTGTGACATATGCAATGTTTAATGGCAAATCATACACTCCACCAAAAGTCCCCACATTGTACACATTATTATCCAGTGGATCTTTAGCTACAAATTCAAAGATTTATGGATCAAACACAAACTCATATGTACTTCAAGGCGATGAAGTTATTGAATTGATTGTCAATAACCAAGATCCTGGGAAGCATCCGTTCCATCTTCACGGGCACAATTTTCAAGTATTGTCCAGATCTGAGTCTGACGATGAAGATTTCCCAATAACTTTTGATCCTACAAACGATACACATACCAATTATCCAGAACACCCCATGGTCAGAGACACAGTTGAAGTTGGCGCCAATGGGTTTATGGTGTTACGGTTCAGAGCCGACAACCCAGGTGTTTGGTTCTTTCACTGCCACGTCGACTGGCATTTAGAGCAAGGGTTGGCGTTGTTGTTGATCGAGGACCCGGTTGAGTTGCAGAAACAACAAAAGAAAATCGACCAGTCGCACGTGAACGCCTGCGACGCAATTGGGGTGCCCATGCAGGGGAACGCAGCGGCAAACACAAACTTTTTAAACCTCAAGGGAGAGAACGTCCAAGTTGAGCCATTGCCCGAGGGGTTCACCATGAAAGGGTATATTGCAATGCTTTTGTGTACGGTGGTGGCTGTTTACGGTATATATCTGATTTACTCGTACGGTATGGAGGACGTGAATCAGGATAATTCTAAGGAGTTGATAAACAAATTGAAAATGATCTTAGAGGAGAATAATGTTAGCTTGTAAATATAAAATTATGTAAATACAACAAAAAATATCGGTTTTAGTTTCTCGATGTATTAGTTTGAATTCATTTACTTCAGAAAATAAAATTTGTTAATTACAAAATTTAGCCCCTCGACTTGGCCCGATTGTAGAGTGGATATCACAATTTGTGGTTTGGGTGTATGATTTTTGCGGCGGTGCGCGCTAATTGGTACCACTCTGCGAGTTCACTTTTGTGGGAAATCTCGCCAACGTTATCTATAATTAATATCGTGCGCTTAATTCTCAACCAATATTTAAATATCCACTTAAATCACAATTTTTTCATACCAATGACTAAATACGTGATTGTTGGGTATGTAAATCAGCAATTTTGTTTGAATCCATTCTAACTTGATAGTGCTGGTATTATTGGATTATATACTGGGTTTACTTTACTAGACAAGGGTATTTCCGGTGACGAAATCACCGTGATTGCTGAATTCTTACCTGGTGATGAGTCTATCAATTACGCCAGTCCTTATGCTGGAGGAAACCACAGTTGTATTACAGGAGATGACGACGATACTTTGGAATTTGATAAATTTAACTACTTGAATATCGGCAAGATTCAAAATGCCATAGGTGGTGCGACCAAGGGTTTGGATAGGTATATGTCAACTGAGTACTGGGAAGTCAAACCTTCACAAAAGAAAATAGACTCATTATCTAGCTATTTACAGGATTATTCTGAGATTGTAAATTTACCTGAAAATGCCCAATTTGGAATCTCATTCTTATCGTGGAATTTCAATTGTCCCAAATTTCTATTAAATCTTCAAAAGTACTTGAAATCAAAGGGTGTGACATTTATTCAGAAACGGTTGACTCACATTTGTCAAGCGTATTATGACGATACAAAAGTAGTGTTCAATTGTACTGGGTTAGGGGCTAAAACTTTAGTGGGCGACCAAAGTGTTTACCCAGGCAGAGGACAGGTCATTGTGATTAAGGCACCTCACATTAATGAAAACATGTTTTTTTGGGCCAAAGACAAACCACCTACGTATATAATTAAAAGACCATACTCCAACGATCAATGTATTTTAGGTGGTTTCTATCAAAAAAACGATTATACAATTGACAATTTGAAAAACCAAAATGATGACATTATACAAAGAACCATCAAGTTATTTCCAAAGATATTAAACGGTGCAGGAGTCGAAGAACTAGAGATTTTAAGAAATGTCACGGGATTGAGACCTTCAAGGCATCATGTTCGAATAGAGCGTGAGAAACTCGATGAAGGAAAACTCTTGATCCACAATTATGGTGCTAGTGGGTATGGGTACCAATCTGGTTACGGCATGGCCAATAAGGCTGTAGAATTAGCATTAACAAATAGTAAACTATAAATCGTAAATTAATAATATTTGAGCAAAAAAAAAAAAAAAAAAAAAAAAAAAAAATAAGACTGTTAGTATTGCCTCTTATCAACGAAATTTTTCAACCCATGTCAGGACTATTTGAATGGGCATTTGGGAAGAAGTTGACTCCTCAAGAACGTCTTCGAAAGAATCAACGTGCTTTGGAAAAGACACAACGAGAATTATCTAGAGAAGTTACGAAATTGCAACAACAAGAAAAGAAGTTGATATCCGAGATTAAAAAGTCTGCTAAATCCGGTCAAATCTCTTCTGCTAAAATCCAAGCCAAGGACTTGATTAGAACGAAATCGTATATACAGAAATTTAACCTGATGAAGGCGCAATTACAAGCCATATCGCTAAGAATTCAAAGTGTTCGATCGAACCAGCAAATGGCCATGTCTATGAGAGACGCAACGAGATTATTGAGTGGAATGAATAGGTCGATGAATTTGCCACAGTTGTCGAGGATAGCGCAAGAGTTTGCTAAAGAAAATGATTTAATGGATCAGAAGCAAGAGTTTATGGATGATGCAATTGACGACGCCATGGCTATGGACGATGACGAATTGGGCGAAGAGGAACAAATTGACGAAATCTTGGGTAAAGTGTTGGACGAAATTGGTGTGGATTTAAACACAAACTTAAAAGACACTCCAAGTGGAATACCTGCTAGTGGAGAAGTGTCGACATCTAAAATTGCAGAACCCATAGGGGCGCACGGAAACGATGAAGATGATTTACAAGCACGTTTAGATAGTTTGAAAAAATGATATAGTACATGGATTTAATTAATATAATTGTGTTCTAATAAATAATCTAAGATTTGTTGAGCAGCGTCTTCAATAGATAAATTATCATAATTTTTAATGTGGATCTCTGGTTTTTCTGGCGATTCATATGGCGCACTGATACCGGTGAATTCTTTGATGATACCTTCTCTTGCCTTTTTGTATAAACCTTTTGGGTCTCTTTGTTCAGCAACTTCTATTGGTACATCCACGTACACCTCAACAAATGCCAATCCATCTTTTTCATGCAATTCTCTAGCCAATCGTCTATCTGCTTGATAAGGACTTATGAAGGAAGTAACTGTGATACAACAAGAATCATTGAATAATTTAGCAACTTCACTGATTCTCCTAATATTTTCATTTCTGTCGTGTTCGCTGAAACCCAAATCTTTATTCAAGCCAAATCTAACATTGTCGCCATCCAATCTATAAGAATTGAGGCCTCTATTCAAAATGCTTTGTTCTAATGCACAGGCAATTGTTGATTTTCCACTGGCAGATAACCCAGTCAACCATATTGTACAACCTTTTTGTTTTCTTAATTCTGAACGCTCGT
Organism: Insectozyma chauliodis; assembly: GCA_030557115.1. Classification (NCBI taxonomy): domain Eukaryota; kingdom Fungi; phylum Ascomycota; class Pichiomycetes; order Serinales; family Debaryomycetaceae; genus Insectozyma; species Insectozyma chauliodis. The sequence continues at coordinate 30,721 of JAKTVI010000014.1, read as the reverse complement.
TATGAGACAAGTTAGGGTGCCATGTGATGTTGGTAGCCATAATTAAGTGTGTATTGAAAAATTGAAAATTGAAAAGTTCAAATTTCAGTTTTTTTGGTGCAAGATTTGTAATGCAATTACGCATGATCTTAGATGATTACAGAAATAGAAATACACAAACTGATAGCTAGCACTGGTGTTGTATTGTGACACCTCAAAAACACAGTTCCACTCTGATATGAGCTACAAGACGTATCAACAGACTAAATCATTCTAGTCATCAGTTCATCAAGTTCAATACTTTTCACTCTGTGTTCCAAAGTATTCACTATTATCTGGCGATTTGGTGAGAATAAAATTTTTTCTGAAATTTTTATCCACTACGAAAAACTTAACACACCAAGAGAATGTATTATGAACTATTCGCTATAGCCCGTATAACGGACCCGTTGAAACCTTCCAAAGAAGCCCAGAAAATTGCATCCACTGTTGGTAAATTAATATTGAACAATAGAGGTGTGATAAGAGATATAACCAGTATCGGTCAAAGACCTTTACCTAAAATAATATCCAAGGATCAAGATAGACATTTCCAAGGTTTCAATTTTATAATGGGGTTTGATTCTTCTTCAAAAGTACAAGAACAATTGTTAAGAACTTTAAGAAACGATCCAAGAATATTGAGAGCTGGTATTAAGAAACACAACTTGAACCATAATCTAAACCCAGGCTCTTCAATAGAAAAAGCATTGAACGCAATAGCCAAATAACTTGTAAATATATACACCCATTGAAACCGTTTATTTTGTAATGTAGGTCAAGCCGCATTTGATACCCTATTGGGAAGGTGGCCATTGAGAGAGAAATAAAACCAAAACAAAGACACAAAATATTGTAATCCAATAGTAGAAAAAAACATATTTTCTAATATTAATCTTCAACCTCTTGCTCTACTATGAATGATCACAGTGTGGATTTAGAGAAGGAGAATGACATCACTTTGCTAACACAAGACTCAGTTTCCAAACTTGCCTTGAAATCCCCAAGAAAAATGAATACCTCATCAATCAAATCATCTACTTATCATAATGAAGAATACAAACTTTTGGAAAGAAACCTTGCTGACACATTAATCAAAAACAAGAATTTGAAATACGAAATAACAAGGTTAGAGCATGAATTGAATTTGAAAACGTCTCAGTTTGATTCTCATCAGGATAAAATACAATTCTATGAACAAAACTTCAAAACCATACAAGAAGAGAGTTTTCATAAGCAACAATTATTAAATAATGAATTGACAACATATAAGGAAATAATTGTAAAGTTGAAACATCAAATAATCGATTTAAATAAACAAATTGAAAACTTTCATAATCTGAAATTTGATAAAGATGATAAAGAATTAATCAACAAGTATGAAAAGCTACTACGGGATTACAAAATATTGGAAAATCAATTTGAACTTGAAAAGAATCAAAAATTGGTGTATTTGGATCAAGTTGAGTTTTTATCCCAAAAAAATCAAGAATTATTATCACAATTAAAAGATGATCATATAGATAATGAATCTTTGACCAACGATTTCATCCAAGAAATAACACAGCATACCAACCATACAATGAATCAAGTCACAGATGACGAAGATATCGATGATGAATCATTTGTAGAAGGTTTAAATATTGGACTAATTGATCAATCTTCTCCAATTAAAAATAAATCCAATGGATCAATTGAAGCCAAACCAACTTTCCAATTTCCTGCTCCTCAACAACAATACCCACCATCTCCTGATCCGGAATCAAGGGATTTGAAACGTCAGTCTTTACCCACACAATTAAAAAGACTACTGTTGGTGGAAAATTCTCAATCTGATTTTGTATTATCGCCGTTCAAATTGACACCAGGTCAACCATCATTCACTGAAGCTGATGAGTCAGTGACTAATAAATCCATCGTCAAACGATATTCCTCGACAAAACCAAATCATTCCAGATACAACAGTCATGATATAATCCCCATTAAAGTTGAATTTGAAAAATTAGATTCCAAACGAAGCATATCGGGACCAGAAAAGAAACGAGAAAGTATAATTGAAGAGTATCATGAAGATTACAAAGATGAATATCGAAATGAAACTTTATTTGCATTGAATGGATACGATGATGTTGATTTTTCCAAGAATTTCAGTTGCGATACTGGGACTTCGTCAAAAAGATCAAGCATGTTGATATCTGACGATAAGACAAGACAAGAAATCACCAAATTGAAATTTGAATTGCAATCCATGAAATTGCATAATGAAAAATTGTTGTCATACATTGGATTCGAATTGCAAAAACAAAAGCAGAATATCAAGAAGTTGAAGAAAAAGCAATCAATGACTCTACAAAAGCCTAAAAAGATGGAATACTCCGATGCGAAATTAATAGCAAATTCAAGAGACGTGCTAATAAATAAAAAAAGAGTATTGAGATCAGTATCAATAAATACTCTAGTCGATAAGAACTTCAATTCGATTGGTTTGATGAATAAGAATTCAGTTCCGGAACATGCGTATTTAATCTATGAAGGTGATGATGAATTAGCGACTACTCCAGAAGAAAGAATGGTCAAAAAATTTGCATCCCAAGTGTTCAACAAAAACAATAGTGATTTAGTAGACAGTGATTTTGAAATCTCCTGGGACATTGAAGAAGAAGAAGAAGAAGAAGAAGAAGAGGAAATTATTCTGAGCTCTGAGGAAGAAGTTGGCGTTTTCAATCAGATTAAAAACTTAGTCATGGGAAAACCACACGATAAAAAACGAAGAAATGAGGAATTAGTCGACGACGGGCTCAAATTCAAATTCCTAACTATAGCATTGGGAATAATTATTATAAGTTTTAGACTAACACCACTGAATACAAACTAATTCTCAATACACACACAATCTGCACCCTTTTTTTTCTCGTCTCGTTTCTTTTTTGCGTTCCTGACTAGTTGCAGCGCATCTATTGAAAACAGATAATTACATATAAATCACACCACTTTTTTCGGTTAGAAACTCTAAGATTTGGATGCTCAGTAAAGTTTGTAGAAATTGGCCATCTTCTTTTTCCAGCTTTTAAGTATAAGCTTCTTCTAGTCTGCATTGTTATATAGACTGGTATTATTGGCTGTATTGACATTTCCGATTATGGCGCTTCGAAATTATTTATATGCAAAGCACAATCACGATTTGGATGAGAAAATCAACAAATCCGTCATGCACAGTGCAAACAGCGACATCGAAAACATCACCACTGAAATCCACAACGTCGAGTTGAGAAAAGACGACTGCAAACAATGCAAGGAATGTGAGTGTAAGAGTAAGAAATCAGTACAAGATTCAATCACTCCAATATTGGCTGTTGAAGTGGAGAGTGAAACTCCAGAGTTGACGGGACTTTAACCATTTCGTCATTTATTCGCATAATTGTACTTCTTGTTTTCCTGCTGTTGGTGGATTGACAGGAAATACTCATCCAATTGCTGTTGTTGTTGTTGTTGTTGTAGCTGAATTTGGGCACTGCTGCGTGCGGTTTCGTGGCGGTCTAATTTCGGTAACGCCGGTGGGTGTGTTTGACGAAAAGTCTGGTGTTTAAATGGCGGTTGTGTTTGTAATGGAGTTGATAACGCTGTTAAAGGTGATGATGATAAATAGTTTCTAGATAGAGTGGTGTTGGTTTCTGATCGATTATTGATAAACCTTTCATTAAAAAATGATTCTTTTAGTTCTTGGAATTTTTGAAACGTTTGAGGATACTCGTATTGATTGGCATTGAAAAATCGATCGGCAAACATGAATATAAATTTCTCAATTCCTTCAGCTGTAGTGGGTTGGTTGATTTCAGATAACGACATGACTTTCTTTGGATTATTTAGTATTTTCTCCGTTAACAAAGCTTGATTAGTATTTGATTCATTGATTTTTGGTTCTTGTGGTCTTTTTTCGTATTGTAATTGTTGATCATAATCAAAATTTTGAGCAACATGATTCGAAAACGTCGTTTGATGACGTTGTTGTAGAATAGGTGACAATCTTTCGGACATTCGTTCTGAAATTCTTTCTGGAACTCTTTCAGATACCCTCTCCAAACTCTTTTCTTTCTGTTTATATTGTGGAAGTAAATTCATACCCAATATATTACCCTGATTAAAACTTAATCCTTCTTGAGGTTTAAACTGATTTCGAGGGATTTCATCTCGATTGCCTTGGCTATTGTTTTCTTGAACTTGTTGCGTTTGCACAGACAATAAATCGTATGCATTTTCTCCATCTTTCGATCGTTCATTAAATTTCTCGTCGTAATTATCTTCATTTACACTCGGTGCACTATTCACAGGCGAAGACACATTTGAATCTTGTAACGCGTCAAAATTCCTGGCTGATTCTTGATTGTTTCGAAGATTATTTTCTAAAAATTGTTTTCTATTCAACTCCAATTTCTTTTTGTTAATACCGTGTCTTTTTTTAAACTGACTCAACCAACCATGACTGAAACTGTTTAATCTTTTGGGATCGTCCACCCCATATTGATGGGCATAGATCGACCAATGCTCTCTTAGTATAGGCTCAGTTATAGGTTCGTTTCTTTTCAATTTCCCTTGCACTAGTTTATCCATCGCATTATTGATCTTCTCGTATTTGAATTTGACCTTGCGTCGACTGTTTTTCGAGAATTTGAAGTCTGCTTGACTATATCTTTTTCTCAACTCTGGCTCATTCTTCAACCACTCACTAAATGATGACGTAGATATGGAAATTTCATTTTTGAATTTCTCAACAGTCTCCAGTTGTGGGCGATTTGAACTGTGGAAGTAGTCCAAAACTTGTAACTTCTCAGCCAAGGTAGCACGCGGTAGTTTAGAAGACATTGTAGAATCCTCTCTTACCAGTATTATTGTTGTTTGTGTACAATAATCCTGATTTGTACAAGTTTTTTTTTTTTTCCTCTATAGATAAACTTTTACTGAGTATAACATATATTCAAGTATATCGTGAATGGGATCTAATGGGATCCAGCACCTCTACTAACTTTTTCTAAAACAGTGTCGTAGGCTACTTCTGAGAAGTCGGTACCTTGGATATCAGCAGCAACACCATTCAAAGCTCTTCTCAAAGAATCTTTGGACGAAGCGTAAACCATCTTAGCTCTGACTGGTGCTGTATCTGGCGACCAAGTGAAAAACACAATCTTTGATCTTTTACCTTCACCTCCACCAATTTCATATTCAAAGTCATAAACAGCGTATTTACATTCATTTTCTGGCAATTTTTCCAAGAATGAATCGTAATCTTGATCTTTGGAAGTTTCTTCAACTACAATCTCAGTTTTGGAGTCATTCAATGAAAACAAAATGAATTTGTATTTTTTACCCAATTTCAAATCGTTGAAAGCTGTTAAAGATTCATCAGCAACTGCAACACTACAGAATTGTTAGTAAAAAGTAATGCACTTGATTCGATATTAAACATACCCTGATCTAGACTAGAATCTCATGTTAGTACAAAAACAAAACTCAATTGATGTTTCTATCTGAATACATACCATTTTATTGTAATTTTATATATTTATGGTTTCCTTGTGTGAAAATGTTGTTCAATGAAGTATACGATATTCACAAAACAGAAAAAGGAGTTTTTTGTTTTTTCTTCGTTGACAATTGACAATCAATTTTATCGACTTTTTTCTACGTTTGCTCGCTGAAATTGCAGCCAACACCAACACAAAAGAAAACCTTTGACAGTTGAATAACAATTTGTGAATACTGTCTGATTGTTGGATTGGGAGATAAGGGTGGATTATAGGTCTTGCGTTTATTGGGAAAGGTTTTTTACAAAATTGGGTAGTTCAGATTTAGCGAATAAACAAGAGAAAGTGCCTACCTTTTACAGATGGTAAAAAGAAGCCGTGTCGGTATGTAACCTCCATGGAGAAAACTGGATTTTGAGGACTAACAGTGTTGTCCTCGTCAGCGAATGTGGGTGCAAACATTCAAACAAACCTGGAGAAACGTTGGAGAAGCGTTGGAGAAACGTTGAAGAAACGATATAATTTTATTCAAATATGAAGGTTCTATTTTCTTTCAAACATCTAGGTCTAAATGAGACTCAATTTTGAACTGGAAGGGCTCAAGTTCGTCAGTTTGTTAGCAGTTGTCAACTTACGAATTTGCATTCTATCATGAAACTGCTGCTAATTCACATGACTTCATGACTTACTCTTTCACCTGTGTGTGGCTATGTTCTAATCAAAGGAACCTCTGCACTTACTTGGGATATTGGTAAATTGGGTTTCACCACTCTCGGTCATCAGTTTTCACGTAAATTTCAATTATTGTTTATGCTCAACTGCCTTATCTTAACTGATCAAATCGATTTGGATTAAACCGATTTGTCGTTGCCACCTCATTAAACAACGTTACTAGCAATTGTTCGAGACATGGTAGCTCAAATTTAACATGTGTCAACGCTTTCAAAATTAATTCTATTCTTAAAAATTCTTTTGAAAACTGGTATATAACTTCCATGAAAAAGCTAAATTCGGGGTAAAAAAAATTTTGATTTTTACCCGAAGAATAACTGAACAAAAATTTTGTCAATTTATATCGATTTGGCATACCTGAATTCGAATAAAAAATTACTGCCCGATGTTGACGGCGCCTGAGACGATACGATGACCGAGTGGTTAAGGTGAAGGATGCAGGTGTATAATGGCCTTAGTAGGTTAAAACCTTTCCTTTGGGCTTCGCCCGCGCAGGTTCGAACCCTGCTCGTGTCGATTTTTTTTTAAAGTGGCTAAACAGGTCAATATGTTATGGAAAGGCCTCAAATTCAAATCTAGACATTCTAAATACCTCCAATCTTATGATTGAGGTTGGTTACGTAGTTCGTAGATTGTTGACAGAAGTCTTAAATAGCAGTGAAAATTGCGTCAAAAATACTTCCTAGTTCGAAGGTAGTCGTGCAATAGTAATGTGTTAGAACCAGATCAGTAATTGTGCGCTTTCAATGTAGTTATAATAAACGTAAAACTTGCAAAGACAGTTTAGTTGTATCGCGCGCTTACATCTAGCAAGTTTTTTCGACACGAATTAAAGCAAAGCTAGAACCTCAATTCCAGGCCTAAATTTTATGTTGACCTGGATTGATCATCGAAAAGAAAGTTGGGTTAACGCAGCAAGTTTTGTAAACGTATGACACAAATATTTTTATGGGGACTCACCGGTGAGAAAACTTTCTAGTACACCCGATAAACTTTGCATTGTTTACTTATTTATACGTAACGAGGGCTGAAATCAGTGACACGATGTTCGACTTCTCTACTGACAGAATCAATAGCATCTGCAATTGATAGAAGAAGATTCGTGAATTCAGCTATTGGCTTCAGTGACCGTCATGTCAAGCATACGCTGTAACGCTACCACCTAATTATAATATCTGACGCCAATCTGTCAAAATCAATACCTGGAAAGATAGGTTTTTTGATCAAAAATAAAATTCGTGTTTTCGGACAATCGCAATTTAGTGTTACTGCATTCAGCTAAAGACTTCAAGTGTTTGCGGTTGAAGAGCATTGATAACCTACGCAGAAATAAATTTTTTGCGTTTTACAATAAAGTATAGTATGTCACAAAATCGCCTTGTTATAAAGACTTACTGAGTTTAAGCTTTTGTCGTTCAATTGGTCAAAAATGATATGTATTGATGGAAGTCACGTCGAATTGTGAGTCGATGGTGAAAGAACTTATCTGAGTACACCAAAATTGAAAAGCAAAATCAAACTCTTATACTTCTTGAAAGTATTAATAAAGGTTCTCTAATTTTTTAGGTTCGATTGGATTCTACTTTATTTTAGCTTTTAATCTTAATAGAAAAGAGATCGCCAAACTCATATCAACGGTCTAACAACAACACGCCACACCAATCACAAACGCTAAACACACAACAACCCAACAATAAAATAAACGGAAAGAATACATAAGAGAAAATAGGCGAAGAAAGCCAACGTAGGTTTTTACATAGTTTTTTAACCTAATACATACCGTAAAAAAAAAAAAAAGAGATGAATTCAATCAACCCTGCCCTTTATTTTCAAAAAAATTCCAAATGTTGTAAAAATTTAATACTTTGTCCAAACATTTTAAAAACTTACAACTGCTTTCTCTTGTTTCAGTTTAAGTACAGAATTCTGTTATGAGGTGAGGTTCACTACATAATAGATGGCAAATTTGCAACCATTTTTCAGTTGGCCTCGATTAACAGGCGAAAAAAATGAGTAAAAAATTAAATGTTTACAACTTAAAATGGATGATTTATATGGTATACTAGGCGTAGATTCGTCAGCGTCTGAAATCGAGATCAAAAAGGCATACAGAAAACTAGCATTAAAGTTTCATCCCGACAAAGTTTCTGAGGAAGATAGAGAAGAATCCGAAATAAGATTTAAAGAGGTGTCGATGGCCTATGAAGTATTGATAGATGAAGATAAGAGGAACGAGTATGACACGTATGGAACGACTGGGAATGGGTTTGGTGGAGCTCCAGATTTTAATTTCTCAGGCAATCCATTTGAACAATTTTATGGTGATGGAGGGGCAGAGTACGGTGGAAATGATTTTTACAATTTCTTCAATAACATGAACAACAATTCTTCACAAAGGACTAGGGAGCAAAAAACAGAGGATGCACATATTGAAATTGAGATATCTTTGGAAGAATTGTACAAAGGTAAAGTCATAAGAACAACCGCAACAAAAAACATCATATGTACTCTATGCAAAGGAAATGGCTTGAAATCAACATCGGTGCAGTCGAAAAAATGTTCAACTTGTAGCGGAGAAGGATACGTAAGAAAAATTAAACGAGTTGGACCTGGCTTAGTAGCACAAGAATACGTGGATTGTTCTAATTGTCAAGGTATTGGAAAAATTTACAGACAAAAGGATAAATGTAAGCTATGCAAAGGTAACAGAGTTATAGAAGAGACTAAAATATTAGAATTTGAAATACCAAGAGGATCGCCAAACCAAGGAGTTATAATCAAGAAGGGAGAATCAGATCAGTTTCCAGGAAAAATCACTGGTGACGTGTTATTAGAATACACATGTAAAGAACACTCAACGTTCTTGAGAGAACATGACGATTTATACCTAAGTTACAAAATACCTTTAGTTGACTCGTTGTGTGGTTTTTCAAAATTGATTTGTAATCATTTGGACGGCCGAGGAATCAAGATCACCACACCGAAAGGTAAAGTTATAAGACCTGGGGATTTTATAAAAATACCTGGTCAGGGTATGCCAAAGATTGAAAAAAAATCCTGGTTCAAATCAAGTTCAGGATTTGGTGATTTATACATCGAGATAGATATCGAATTCCCTAATGACAATTGGTATGTTGAAAAGAACGATATAATCAAGATAAAAAACATTTTGCCCACAGCATTGTCTAAACAAGAAAAGTTGAAACAGGAAATGAACGAATCACAAATCCCAGAGGCTAACGTTGAACTTTTCACGGACTTTTCAATAATAACTACAACAGAACTACCGGTTTACGAAGAACCAGAAAAGGAAAAAGAGGAAGAATCTTATGAACAAGTTCCTCAGTGTTCACAACAATAGATAGCCTGTAAATATTTAATCTAGTAAGTTATTTAAATCTTCTTTCGTCAACCCAAGATTATCAACATCAATTTCCTGAATTGGGATATCACCAACCTCTACTTCATCAAAGTCGTCGGCTTCGTCGCCAAAGCTCAAATCCAAAGATGCATTTGTAGTTCCAATCAGCTTGTCCTTAAATATTGAATATTCATCTGAGTTGTTTGGAGTAGAGAAATATTTCAATTCCTCTATACCCAAATCTAGGAAATTCTTGTTGGATGTGACTTTCCTTTCTGGTATATGCTCAATTTCATCTTGCCAATGTTCATCCACTAATTTATCAATTTCTTCTTCTCTTGTTCGATCACGTTTTACAGGATCGACGTCCAAATATTTAATATCAAAATCTGTCAAAGCTTTCACATTGAAGGTGTCAGTGTAATTTGAAAACGTACTAGATAAGCTGTCAATTGCAGACTTTGGACGTGAATCATCATGTTTGATTAAGGAATCTGTGTCGTTGGTGAATAACGCCTTGGATCTTTTGGCTTTCGATTGTGGCAATTCGCCAATTAACTGGGATAATATTCTCTTGTTGGATGGTTTTGGTTGATGTATCTGTTTTTGGTTCTGATTTCGTACATTTGCGGTTCCTTTTATCGAGGTAAAGCCCAAACTTGAATTCGATTTATATAAAGATGGCGGCTGAATGTTGTTTTCTTTGTTATAAAAAGGCACTTTTGAGCTTAATGCTGAATTGGATCTATTTAATGGTATTTTGTTGATATTAGAATTTTTACCCCCAAGTGGTATTCTTCGAGATGACGAAAACTGTGTTTTATTATTGTTTTCTTTGCTGGCTATATGTTCATTCTCATTCGACGTAATCACTTTCTTGAAGTTATTTGTATTGAGGTTGTTCTCCTTGTCGGAGCTTATGAATTTGGACATTGGTTGAGTGTGGTGTTTATGTTTTTGATGCTTTTGCTTAAACGCAGACGCAAAAAAAACAAAATCAGAAATTACGTAAACTCTTATATAATTTTTATCATTTCGTGTTTAAACTTCAATTATTAAAACCAGTCTCTTCCTTCTGTCTTCAGCATTTGAAATGGCCTTTGAATCACAGTTTCTTGCTGTCACGGCCAACACAGTTATCAAAGTATCATTCTGGATTTATTTGGTGAATTGGGTGTTGGCGTTGGTATTAGGATTGGCTTTTGTTTTTTATTTTCATAGGCTACTAGGGTTTATATTTTCATTAGCATTTGAATTAGTACTATGGAAAGCTTTCAAAATACGAGTCAATATACAAGCTTTGAAAGTGGCTCCTTTAGGAGGACGACTATTTATTAAAAATCTCACTATTATAACTTCAGATTGTACAATTTCAATATTGAATCTTACATTCACGTGGAGGTATTGGTTATATCGATTGACAAGACTTTCTAATTATTTTTATGAATCTAATGACTTTGAAGAATACGGCGGAGAAAGCAATAATTTAGGAGGTGTGGATCAGAAACGAAATGAAAAACTGCCTTCTAGGTTTTTGGTGGTCATGGAAGGGCTCGAAGTTTTTATGCATAACAGGACTTTTGCATACGATAATATAATGGAAATATTAAAGAATGAAGATGATAATAGAACTAGTGATGAAAAAATTGATCGAGATTCTTCATCATATTCCGAAGAAAGCACAAAGCTTCATAATTTGCGATACCGAAAACACAATGCGCCAAACACCTCATCCTCGGGCTCTTTATCATTGGAAGATAAACAACACCAACAAGATATAGCGCCGGGTAAGAATTCTTTATTTTTTATACTACAGTTGTTGCCCATCAATTTTAAAATCAAAAAAGGAGCATTTGTGATGGGAAATAATTCAACACCTTCAATTTTGGTCGCATCTTACAAGGATGCAGCTGGTACTATAGACATTGCAAAATCACCAAATTTTCTTGATCTGTATAGACTCTTGTATGATTTTGCAATGGACAATTTTCAATTATGGATGAGACCAAATATTACTTATGATAAAAATAAATATGAGTCCCACATGGAGAATGAAATTGAACAAGAAAACTTGCCTCATTTGAAGAAATATAAGATTTATTACAAGTTTCGAAATTCGTTGAAAAGTATCGAATCAACGCTCAACAGAATCATGAAAAGAAAATCATTGAAAAATCTTCAAACTAATGACTCTGAGTCAAAATTTGAGTGGAAAGGATTAAGACGGTATATCGCAGACAACAATGAAGACGCAGAAATGTTAGCTGTGTTGAATAAAGATGATCAGTACGCAAAATATAGTTTGATTTTAGATTCAGTTAGCACTAGGCTAATCTATTTTTATGATTCACCTGGTGTTCAGCCCTTGGAGCCTATTTTTTTTTCGAAAATGAGTCCTGAACATGGAGTTGAATTAGAAATATCAATGGGTACTATACATTATGGTCCATGGGCAGATAGACAAAGGGTCCCATTACAAAATATGTTTTTCCCACCCGTTGCAAAGGATTCCAAACCAAACACCACGTTTCTTGCTCCGGGTAAACCAAGAGAATATGACGGATTCAAAGTCACAGTGATTGTAAAGGACGAAGTTATATTGAGAATACCAACCAGGGAAGCAAGCAAGGATAAAGAATTACTAAAACAACATTTTAACAACGGCCAAGTCAAACCGTCAAGAGCTTTTGGTTGGCTTGAAATAAAAATGTCAGAAGGATCAAATATTAGTTCTTTTACATCATACGTGGCGGATGAAACAGGATTTCCCAACAGACTAAAATTACAGTTGAACGAACCGGAAATTAGAACTTCAGTTAACCATGATGTTTTGTTCTTGGCTGATCAGCATCAAATCGAGGCTAAAATTGGGTTTCCTTTGAAATGGAACGGGAAATGTGACTGGAGTTTTGATCAAGTCAGTGTCAATTCAAAGATATTTTTACTCAAAGAGCATACATTTTTGTTTTCAGATTTGTTTGCCGATTTTGCTTCAGGTGAGCCTCAACGCTATGAGTATTTCCGTCCATTTTTCTATAAAATCAATTGGAAATTGATCAATTACAAATTTTTTTTGAATGTTAACGATTTCAATATTATCAACAACCCTTTGGATTTTGACAATAATAAATATTTGTCTTTTCAAGGTAGAGAAATTGACTGTGCTATAGAGATTCCATTGAACGGAGAATTTTCAAAGAAAACTACTGTTTCATTTGATATTATTACACCAAAATTTGATTTGATACTAGACACCCCACCGTGGCATACCGTGAATGCATTTCTTGGTGAATCGAATGTGGTTGGTAGAAGCAAATTTTTCAAAATAACTGGATCGTATACATTTTACAGTACAGTTGAAGCCAGAGCGTCGAATTTGGTCGAAATCAAGTGCATAGGTGATGAAGTTAGTTTGAAATTTTATGGTTTTGTAATAAGATATTTATTCACCTTGAGAGAAAATTACTTTGGTGAACATACACAATTTCAAACATTTGAAGAATACACAAACAACATGGCTAATGTTTCTGATACCGAGAGTCGGTCAACCAACACCTCGTCTACAAATGAACAGAATTATTGGAAAATAATAAAAACAGAAAACGATGTCGATGTGCTATTCACCTTTCAAGTTAGAAGTGGGTTAGTGTTATTACCTTACCATTTGTATAGTTGTAAATCTCATATTGGGTTGAAATTCGATATTTTGGATATAGATACGAGGTTTTGCAATTACTACATGGACATGCAAGTTGATTTCAGTCCAATTTCAGCAATATTTGTGGATAATTTTAGCAACGGGGTTAATGATCAGTTGTTGAGTGTTGGTGAGTACACAAATTTATATCTTAGAGCTAGATCTGACATGAACGTGGATGGATTCAGTGTACATTGTCATAGAATGTTTGGTATACCTCCTGATGAATTGACATTTTGGTGCAATTGGTCATTTTATTGTGGCGATTGGATGATTGATAGTAATCCGTTTTTTGTAAAGGCTATCGGAGCAGGTATAAGAAACTTTGGTATTGGATTTCTGGATCAAGAAAATGCTTTAGACGTTGCATTCCCACCTTCGTTCGATGCCGCCAATTTTTCATTCCAATGCTCGAAATTTAATTTCAAACTTAGGCCAAATAGTCAGTCAGCAGTGGAAATTGAGTTGGTTGATCTAGTATTATCATTCAACGACATGCCAAATAAAAGATATTCAAGCAAATTGAGTGTATCCATACCTGAAATTTGTATCAAAGTGTTTGAAAACAATGAACAAGTGCTAGCTTTTTTAAAGACGTCGTTGACATTCTCAAATATTTGTCAAAAGAAAGGCATGGTTGAAAGAAGAGACAAACAAGAAATACATGTTCGGGACAGTGATGCACCATTTCACAGAGCACCATTCATTTTGGACGAGGAATTACAAGACGAATTCTACGATAGCTCTAAAGGTTGCTTTTTGACTTCATTGACTTTACCAGAGGTTCCGATTCCATTAAATGAGACAACTGCTCGTGTTTCCAAGACTTTGAAATTTGATGATTCGAGTGTAAGATACGTTGACACGAATTCAGCAGAGTTTGACAACAGGATGCCACCAAATTGTAATTACGACGATGACGAGTTTACTCCCAATTACGATGTTGATCCAGATACAGAATACGATAGTTTTATTTTTGAAATTGGAGATATTGAATCATATGTGTCACCATACTCGTTAAAAGTGTTCAGCGATGTAGCCGAATGCATGGAAGATCTTTCAGTAGAGACGATTATGGATGAAATTGATTTATTTGTTGTTAAGACGTTGAACAAAGCTATGAAATCGTTCAGAGCTGTACATAATTTCAGAATTATAAACCGAGATTTTTCGATGAAGATTGGTGATTTTGTCATACCAAATTTTGATGATTATGCTACGACAATTAAATCTAAACCAGTGGTTACATTACAAATTGCAGATATTTCCGTAGCAATTTCTCAAAAAATGCATCAGTACACGCAAGCCGAGACATTGAAACTTGATACGGAGAACACATTGGCTTTACATATTAAGAATATCATCATAAGCGTTTCTCAACCGCTACAATTTCACTCTGCAGCTTTACTAATTCTTGAAAATGTTGAATTTTGGATGGAAAAGAAAAATGAGAGCATGGTGGGCTCAGGAGATAATGGAGATGTTACATTGGATATAGATGACGGGCAACTAGAATGGTTAATCGAGTTTGTGAAAAATATGATCGAGATTTTCAAGTCTGAGTCACAACGTTTTAGTCAATTGTCGAAGAGAATGGATAAGCAAGCTAATTTGGTTTATGCGTTGACTATGGCGTCTAGAGAATATTACATTGACCATGATCCAGATGTTTTGACAAGACCAGCATATGTTTTACGTTTGAAGAAAGAGCATATTCGATATTTTGACAATTGGAAAATTGTTGCTCGATTGAGACACATTTTACAAAGCGTCCCGAATGAATGGCGTGATACTACCAGCGCCTTGTTACAAGCAAAAAAGTTCGAGTTACCTGAAAATGCATTTGAAAACGTGGTTGATGTTTTTGCAAATTGGAGAGCATGGGAGTCGAATAATTCTCAAAGACTACAAATGTTGAATTCAATTTTTTCGATAGACACCAAATCTGATTCTATTTTCACGTACCATTTGAAATTCTATTTAAATGAAATTATGTTGAAGCTTGCTTCCCAACATCAGACTGATTTTGTGAGCTTTCAAAAATTATCGTTTGTTGTGAGCAAAGGCTCGTTTTTGCATCTTGAGAGTTACAATGTTGTCAATTTTGTATTTAATTTAGGAGATTACGAAAGTAAAATCGGTACAAAATCATTTGATAAATTGAAACTGATAAATTTTGATAATCTAAAAACTAATAATAATGACGCTGAGTTACAAACATCAACCACAAACGATACAAACTTCAAATTCACTTTAAATATCAATTCATTTATTCAGCAAATTTATTTCCCAATCAGTACTATTGAGTTGAAATCAGGTTCTTTATTAACTATGTTTACAATCAATGACTCAGTGGCTCAGTTTTCAAGTTTAATTAGATGCAAAACTTTGGAGTTTAATGTTTGGTGTCTGTCGCAGCATATATTTTCAAATTCTATTGATAATTTATATTTTGTAATTGCAAAAACCGGGGTTAACAACGCATTAAAAGCAAATTTGGAAATTGAGAAGTTGGACATACAATTATTGGATAAATCATCAAACTTCCCGTCTATAATGCAGGAGGTACTTGAAGTAGATGTAGTTTACGTTGAAGGGCTATGTCAAAACAAACCTTCTAACGAGAAGATTGATCAGAAATCATCAATTTTGGAATTGATATCTGCTGAGATTATTTTAAAACAGTGTACGTACAACATTGAAATTTTAAATCCGTTCATAATATCTGGTTCATTGGTTGGAGCCAAAACGTGTTTGCTAAACCTAGGTGATACTATTGTGGTAGATTCTAGTTTGTTAAAAATAAGATGTAATTTAAATTTTAATCGTCACAATTTAATAGAACTACAAGGTTCTGAATTTAAAAATAATGGTGAATTGAATTTTTCAGATCCAGATGTGTTTTTGTTAGCTTTAGATTCGTCTATAGGCTATACAAAATTATCAGCACCAGATTTGATTTATCTTATAGGAGTTTTTGATAGAAATACCCCAAGGTTACAAAAACGAATAGAAACATTTGTCAATTTGTTGAAGAAAAAGAATACCAAAAAGCAGAAAACTGAGAAATCAAAAGATGCCGCTTTCAAAGTCAAACTTTTAAATAATTACACAGAAATATCTACATTTGTTCACAAGACTAAGGTATCATTGAATATCGAATCGTTATCTTTGGGTGTTTATAATGTTGGGGCAAGTGGTAACCAGAACGTTCAGGTTCCAATTTATGGAGATTTACAAGTCCCAACGATTCGTATTTCAATATTGGAGAGAACAATACCAATAGGTTTATCGAATCTTCTTGAAACCAATTTTGCAATCAAGTTGCTTAACGACGTGGAAAACAATGATAACGGTCAATCACTTCAAGTTGAGTCCCAATTTTGTAGAATATGTTTGTCAGAAAAATTAGTGTTTAAGATCTTAAAAATGGCTGATGATATTTTGAAAGTTTTGCCAAAAAGAAAAAGCAAAAAAATCGAAAAAGAAAAGACAGAAGAATCATCTACCGGTATCGATTTTGTATATTCACTTTCAATTTTTCAGTTTCTTTCATACAATTTTTGTTTGGGTTGGATTTTTGACAATGGATCTAAAAATTATCCTGGAATCATCATTGGGGCCGAACGGTTTTTTGCTGCTACTGAAGGCAGTTTAGGAAAATTCACCTTGATGGAAGCTTATTTGTCCGTTGCCAATGGTTCTAGATCATCAAATTTTTATAGCACACTGTCTGAAAAGAACAATCTAAACAGGGCGTTTTTACCGAATTTGCAATTGATCTATATGATTGAGAAGAGACAAAAAAGGCACATGAGAATTAACATGCATGGGGACGAAATTGATATAAAATTTTTGTCTACTTCAATAGCGTCAATAATTGCAGAATCAACGAAACAAGCAACTAACCTTCAAGTGTTCATGGAGAAACGTGCAAGCTTGAAGAACTATTACCTTGAAAAACCTCAAGAACCCATAGAACGTGAAAAGGTTTCAGTGATTCATCATTTTTTTGAATCCATAGAATTTATTTCTACATTTGCTGGATCAAATGTATCAATTTATCGTTTGGAGGATGAAGAGCTAGATTCTCAGTCTTTATATTTACATGCTCCAGCAATAAAAACCGCGTTCAAGTATACTAATATCGATGGAATGAAAAGACAACTTACTGGTGAAATATTGACCACATCTTCAGACAACATTCTTTATCCAAAATGTGTTTCAATAATTTTTGATTTAATTCAGAGTATGAAAGGATTGATGCGAAAGAAGAAACCAAGCATCAAGGAGATTGAGCTTCAAGACGAGCAACACAAGTCTACTGATTTTTTCAAGAACTTGATTGAAGACATGGACATTCACATTGGTGTTAGAATCGAGAAACAAACACTTACATTGAGTTGTGAACCAACGGCAAAAGTTGCGGCAATAGTGGGATTGAATGGAATTTTTATACAATTAAACACAAACGAATCTAAAATTCCAACAGCAGCGATTTCGATTTTGCTTGACTCAGTCGAAGCGTCTTTACAACATATATATTCAAGGGATATAAGTGCTTCGTCTAAAATTTCGAGTGTCTTATTACTGAGTGTTTTTGAATTCACAGACGTGGCGCAAGTTTACTCCACTGGTTGTATTTCCGACATATATGGATTTATAAATGTCAAGCAATATCAAGACGTTGATTTATTTAAAGACATTTGGTTTCCAAAAGAGATATTTGATGCATATTCAGTCGAAGAAGAGAGTGAAGAAGATATTTCGGACGATGCAATTACAAACTTACATTTAGGTCTGAACAAGAACATTTCATCGAGATTTAAAGAAGTTTCAACCACGTATGCTTTCCCATGGTTTGTAACATTTATCGTGACTAACTTCAAACTTGATGTTCATTTTGGTCAATCTTTGGGTAACTTTACTTTGGATGTTGACGACTGTTGGGCGGTTTCCAAAAAATCTTCTGATTGGTCCCAAGATTTGAGGATTGGTTTTAATTCCATGAGATTAAACTCTAAAGGTAGATTAGGCGGCAGCTTAATTATACAAAATATTAATGCTCATACTGCTATTAGTTGGAAATTAAACTCAGGTATCACATTAGATGTTCCATTAATTTTTATGAGCTTTGGAGCTGAAAAATTCCATTTAAAAATGTCATTTGATTATCATGTTATTGCCATTGCTAATATTGAAAAATTTATAATTAATGTTTACAACAAGAAAAACGAGGTCTCAATAGCTAAAGATCATTTGATTGTGTGTACCAAATTTAAAACCTTTGAGATTTACATAACTTCATTGACGGCTTCGAATTTCATGGATATAAATAACACAATATCAAGAATGATTCAAGAGAATAAGTTATCATATAAGGAAACTTTGAAAGATTCTTCCAAGGGGAAATCAGTTGGAAAATTAACCTCTAGATCTCAATCGGAAAATTCTATTTTGGAAACAATCAAGAAACTAGAGACCAAAATTCAATTTGAAGCAGGTAAGGTTTTGATACATGTTTATCCGTCATCGATTGATAATTCAAAAGTATTGGTGGTGAAACTAGATGAGAGTACAGCCAACTTCCAACAAAATGAATATAGTAATGGGATTTCGAATCAGATCGATCTCAAATTTAATGATTTAAAAGTTTCATTATCCGATGTTAAACCGATTACAGAAGACTTTTTAAATGCTTGTACCGTTGAGGAATTTGTTAAAGTCTCGAATAAACCAAAAGGAGGTACAATATTTGTATTTCCATCATTCAAAATTTCGATGAGAACGTTTCAGAAAGATGGCACAAATATTGAATATTTATTTCAATCTTCATTTGACGGTACGGTTGATATCAGATGGAATTTAGGGTCAATCAATTTTATAAGAGAGATGTACTCAATTCACATAAAAGCATTGAATTCAAGAATAGAATATAGAAAGAAAATGGAACCATTCCACGAGGAAGGTAAAACAAGTAAGATTTTAGAGCAGCAACTCAATGCGGAGGACCCAACACAAGAAATCGATGAAGCTATAAAGGAAACAATTGAAAAAGTTGAAAGATCATCAAAGTTTACTTATTCTGCAATTGCTCAACCCATAATAGAAGCTCCTCAATTGAAAGAATTAGGAAATGCAACACCACCATTGGAATGGTTTGGTTTACATCGTGACAAATTTCCTCACGTAACGCATCAATTGGCAATAGTGAGTTTACAAAAGTTGATACACGAAATCGAATTGCAATATTCAAAAATGCTAGGTAAAGCTTGATACTTATAATTTACGTTTATTTATGACTATTTACAATTAGTGGGATAAAAACCACCTGCCTTTTGCTTTTCTTCTGGCCAACACTTTTTGACCGCCCTTTGTTCTGCGTCTAGCTAAGAATCCAAACTTTCTTTTTCTTTGTAATTGTGATGGTTGATACGTATTACCTCTAGTGTTGAATCTTTTTTGCATTAAATTGATGACTGAGGAGAATGGTGATTGTGTAGATACTATGTTTGTGGGAGACAAAGAGTTAATGCATGATGTGTTTGATGTTGAAGTATTGAATAGTATTTTGGAAGGGTTTATAAGGCTTCTTGTGCCCTGTTTCAATAGATTTGAAAACATTGATATATGTATAGTCAGATTCAATACAAAGAAAAAAAAAAAATGGTTGAAAATTCGATGGTAGTGCAAGTTACGAAATATATTTTTCAAACCTATATCATCTCCATTGCAATGTCTGCTTATCGATCTAAAAGAGTGATACCAAACTCACTAAATACTCCCACTGCCGTTAGATTAAATGACGTTGCAAATATAGAAGAATCAGAGGCTGAAAGATTATTGACTGAATTTATAGAGGCAAGTGAAAATAATACTTCTGGAAAAGCAGACCAAATCAAAAATTCAGGATTAAGCACGTCAAACACAGAATCCAGTGCTATTTTGTCTCAATTGAAGAGAATCCAAAGAAGTTTGAGGGGGTTGCCACCTTTAATAACGGAACAGCCACAACTTGCCAAATCAGATACTACAGTAGAGCCAGTTAATAAAAAGATAAAATTTGATGACGCAAAACCCGTTAACAAAAAGATAAAATTTGATGAATCTGAAGAGGAAGTCAAGGAGGATAACGAAGAAAAGGAAGAAGTTGATGACGATGAAGGTGAAGAGGATGTTACTGTATTAGAAAATGAAGGGGAAAAGAAGAAAAAGTCGGATAAAAAGGACAAGAAGAAAGAGAAGAAGGACAAGAAAGATGAAAAGAAGGACAAGTCAAAGGATGAAAAGAAGAAGAAAAGGAAACACGAGGATTGATAGAGATTTATAAAATTAGATATTGGGTAGTGCAAAACGCCTCATTTTCATAAGTTTCATCTTTTGTTTACTTTTGCATATTTTCTGATCTCTCTATAAGTATGAAACGTAAAAGAGGAATAGTGGTGGAGAATTCAGATGAAAATACTTTTATAAATAATAGCGATTATGAAAAGCAAGAAGAACGACTAAATTCCGATTTGGTAGACGACGACGTTGTGATGTTGAATAATGACACTCCAAAAATCGAAAAACCAAACCTATCTACAATTTCAGACCATACACATGATAAACAAACAGCAAATCTAGATAATTCAATTTTATCTCATTCAGATCTCGAGAATTCTAAGAACGTGTCAATTGTTAATTTGAGAGAAGACGTTTCAAATCATGCAGATGAAGTACCGACGTTTTCAACTCCTAAGAAGCAAGAAAAACTGTTTGATTTAAAGCATGACGATAATAAAGAGTCTTTACCAGAGATACTAATACTGCCGAGAAAGAATAAAATTCCAGAAGTTGAAAGTCAGAATATCCCAAGATTAGTAATTGATAAATTAGTTTTGACAAATTTTAAATCATACGCCGGAGAACAAGTGATTGGACCTTTCCATTCCTCATTCTCAGCAGTCGTTGGTCCTAATGGAAGTGGTAAATCAAATGTTATAGACTCAATGTTATTTGTATTTGGGTTCCGAGCTTCCAAAATGAGACAAGGAAAACTTTCAGAGTTAATTCACAATTCCTCCGGGCAAAAGTTGGATTTCTGTCAAGTGGATATTTATTTTCAAATGGTTATAGACGATCCTTTGTCGAAGACACTGAAAACCATACCAGATCTGGAATTGATAATATCAAGAAAAGCTTTTAAGAACAACCAATCGCTGTATTATATAAATGGAAAGACGAGTAATTATACCGAGGTGACAACTTTATTAAAAGACAAGGGTATAGATCTAGATCACAAGCGTTTTTTAATTCTCCAAGGTGAGGTTGAGTCTATAGCACAAATGAAAGCAAAAGCAGAGAAAGAAAACGATGATGGTTTGCTTGAATATTTGGAAGACATAATAGGTACTACAAAGTATAAAAATTTGATAGAAGATGGTTTGTTAAGAATTGAAGAATTAAATGAAATATGTATGGAGAAAGCCAATAGGTTTGACTTGGTTGAAAAAGACAAAGACCAATTGGAAGAAAAAAAAGCAGAAGCTTTAAGATTTTTAGAATTGGAGAAGAAACTAATCAATGCAAAGAGTATTCAGTATCAAGTGAAAATCCATGAATGTCAGAATAAAGTTTCTGAAAAGGAGGTAGAGGTGAAATCATTAAATGATGAATTAGATGAAAGTAGAAATGAAAACAAAGAAGTTCTACAAGGAATTGAATTGGAGTATGAAAAACAAAGAGGAATTGAAAAAGCATTAAAACAACTAGGATCAGAAATTGAAAGCTTGAACAAGAAACGAAAAGAAATCAGTAAAAAAAGCATTTCTGTAGATGAAAAAATCAAAAACATCAACACCAAATTGAAAAAGGTCGAAAAATCATTGGAGACACTGAGACATACTGTAAATAGTTCGACGCAAAAACTTTCAAATTACATCGAATCATCAAACCAATTTAAAACAGAAGTGGAACATTTGAATAAGCAATTGGAGACGGAAGAGCTCACGCTCGACAAAATAAGGCAAAGCTTAACTGCAAAAACATCTGAATTTACTCGAGAAATTGAAATTTTACAGAAAAAATTGGAGCCTTGGAATTCTAGATTGACTGAAAAAGAAAATGATATCAAGTTAGCTGAATCAAACGTTCAAATTTTGACGGGCCAAATGAACAGTACTAAAATTCAGCTTGAAGAGCATAAAGAAAAATTGACAAACATCAAAAAAGAAGGGAAAGAGAAGGAGGCCGAACATAGAGAACATGAGACGAAACTAGAGAAAATAAGCGAACAAATAAACCTTGGTGAAGAACAATGCGCAATTGAAAAAGCCGTGATAGATAAACTGAGAAATCAATTGATGGATTTTAGACATAAAGTGCAGGACTCAGCAAATGTTGCTCAAAACTTTGAGAATAAAAACAAGGTATTATCTGCATTGTTAAGATTGGGAAAAGCAGGCAGAATAGATGGATTTCACGGTAGACTAGGTGATCTTGGAACTATAGACGAGAAATACGATGTTGCAATCTCGACCGCAGCTCCAGGATTGGATTCAATGGTGGTGGAAACTGTTGAAACCGCCCAAGCATGCATTGATTATTTGAGAAAAAACAAACTAGGCTATGCCAATTTCATTTGCTTAAATAAATTAAGAAATTTCAACTTGGCTCCCATACAAACTCCAGGTGACCCAGCAAGAGTTAAAAGATTGTTTGATTTGATAACCCCTTCAAGCTCAAAGTTTGCACCAGCATTTTACAGTAAGATGTATAATACATTGGTTGCACCGGATTTGAACGAAGCGAAAAAAGTAGCTTATGGAGCAAAGAGATGGAAAGTAGTCACATTAGACGGTAAAGTTGTAGATACTTCCGGTACGATGTCCGGGGGTGGCTCGTATGTTTCCAGAGGTGCCATGAAACTAAACACATCTACGAAATCTAATAATTTAATTTCTGAGAAAGAATTAGAGGATATGCAAACGAAATTACAACTGATGGAATCGAAATTTGAAAAAGCGAATAACGAATTTAATGAGAAATTATCAATGTTGAAAAAACTCAAGGAGTTGAAACCAGAGACCGAGTTTGCTTTATCAAGATTAAGATTAGATATTGAATCTTTAGCTAATGAAAAAAGAGAAATCAGCCAAATTTGTAAGAACCTAATAGCAGATCAACAAAAAATGGAGCAGAATAACCCGTTTGAAAAGCAAATTTCGGATAAGAAGCAGGAACTTGGCAATTTACAAAATGAAAGGGACGAATTGAAAACCGAAATGAGTCAATACGAGCAGAAGATATCTAGTTTCGAGCAGAAAATTATGGAAGCAGGCGGTGTCGAGTTGAAAATTCAAAATTCAAAGGTTGATTCTGTAAAACAACAAATATCGATAATACTAGAGAAAACATCAGGTGACAGAATGGCTATTAAAAAATTGGAGAACGAAATCAAACGTCATACGAAAATAATAGAAGAATCAGTAGAGGAAAAGAAATCTGCTGAAGAGGAGTTGGAGATGATGAACGAATCCCAGGTTGAACTTGGTAAAAAAATAGTAGAGTTCGATACAAAACTCGAAAAACTCAATCAAGATCGCCATGAAAAGGACTCACAATTAGAGAATTTGAAATCTGAATTAGAGGAAAAACAAGAACAAATAAACAAGTTTAAACTGCTCGAAATCGAGATCAACAACAAATTGGAGAAATGTCATGGTATACTTAACAAGCTACATTCGGTTGTCAATGAAAATAAAGAGGCTCTTGAATCCTTGATAGTGCGTGATGCTCAGCCTTACATACACTGGCTAGATAAAGATGAGCAAAGCAAATACAACGGATCCGAGATTAGACAATTATCGAGCGAGGAAATCCAAGATGTCGATCTATCAAACGTTAATAATGAAATCGAAGAATTGGAAAATTACATGAAACATGTCAAAGTCGACATTGAAATATTAAAAGAATACGGGGTCAAAATATTAGAGTACAAGGAAAGGAAATTGGAACTAAACACAGCTGTCGAAGAACGAGATGAAAAGAAGGACTATTGCGAAGATCTCAAACGCAAGAGGCTAGACGAGTTCATGGTCGGGTTCAACACTATTTCAATGACCTTGAAAGACATGTACAGAATGATCACCATGGGCGGTAACGCTGAGTTGGAGTTGGTCGATAGTTTGGACCCATTTTCAGAAGGAATATTATTCAGTGTGATGCCGCCCAAGAAGTCCTGGAAAAACATATCAAATTTATCCGGTGGTGAGAAGACCTTGAGTTCGTTAGCTTTGGTGTTTGCACTCCACACTTATAAGCCCACTCCATTGTATGTGATGGACGAAATAGATGCTGCATTGGATTTCAGAAACGTGTCGATTGTTGCCAATTACATAAAAGAACGTACCAAAAATGCGCAATTTGTAGTCATATCATTGAGAAATAATATGTTTGAGTTGGCGAAACACCTAGTTGGAATATACAAGGTCAGCAATATGACCAAAAGTATCACATTGGCAAATATGAATTTAGATGAATTTAGCAAGAAAGGAATAGAATAGGTATATAACGTTTTTATAGAGAAAACGGAAGAAACGAATTTGTAACATTTAATTGTCTATTACTCTCCATTGTGGTTCTATATCGGTTGCAAAGCCAGGCTCGCGTTTCCTTTTCAAAATAAAATGCTCATCCAAATAGTCAATCAATTCGATCATTGTTTTAGTTTCATTTATATCTTTAATGTACTTTTTCGGCACTACATTTTCTAGCAATTGTGCAACGTGATGTTGTGATAATTGGAACGGTAAGCCGTAACTTGTCGTTAAATGCATGAACAATTCTACTGCGCTCCACGGCGTTTTGTCTAACCCTGTGAATAAAGCCGGGTTTGATAATATTCCACGAGCAGACATGACTCCATCAACACCTGTGTAGCCTACAATTTTGTTGAAGTCTGACAATTTGAAGCAATCCCCGTTGGCGATAACAGGTACTTTTTTGATATGCTGTTTTAGTAACTTGATAGCATCTAAATTCACAGGTATAGAAGATCTTGTGTTTTTAGTTCTACCGTGGATGGTGATTATATCGGTTCCTGCAGCTTCGATTTTTTCAACAAATTGTATCGTTTCTTCAATATTAGAGTGTATACGGATTTTTGTGTCAATGCATATTGAATCGCCGTATTTGGCTTTTGCCGTTGAGATCATTTCTGAGACTAGATCAGGTTTGGACATCAAGGCGGCCCCGATACCTTCTCGGACTTGGTCTTTTATAGGGCATCCACAGTTTATACCAATTCCGTCGACGTAAGGATGTATCATTTCAATGAATTTCATGAAATCTTCAACGTTATTCACCCCACACTGAACAATGACACTTTGGTCTTTATCGTTGGTCGTGAAATCCGAATATCTCGCTATATCGTTTCGCACAAACTCTCGTGCTAGAATCATCGGCGTGTAAACAATATCGACGTTGTAGAACCTGCACAACTCCCTAAAGGGTAGTTTTGAATATCGAACCATTGGTCCAGCAACAGTGGCCGGTCGACCTTCAGCTTGGCATCGTTTTATTATATTTATGGGTTGGTATTTTGCGTCTCGTCTCAAGCCCGACATGAGAATAAATCTTTTCAACTGTAAGTTTCCGATGAGTACACAAACATTTTTGTTTACATAATTATACCACTTTTTTTCGTCACTATAACATGGGCAATATATGATTCTAAGCAAAACCTATATAAAACACAATTGGATTAAGGTGGCCGTGCCGATTGGTATAATCTTATCATTGGGGTATTTGAATTTTGCCATCAATTATTCATTGGGGTATCAAGAAATTTACAAACATCACGCAAAAGGCGTCGCCATATTATTATGGGTCTTGCTTGGATTGTGTCAAATTATAATCTTCACATATTGGGTGTTCATATTCATCGTTGGTCCTGGTAGAGCACCTCATTTTCCACCGCTTAATTTATACAACGATAAAGAATTAGCTAACGCAACCCCAGTTCCTGATTTGTTCTTTTGTGACGAATATGGATTTCCATATTACGACTCAAATGTGAAGTCGATCAAAATAGCCCGAAGTTTTTATTCCAAGGATATGGGGTATGATGTTTTAAAGTTTGATCATTATTGTTTGTGGATTGGCTCATCAATCGGCCAGGATAATTATTTATTCTTTATGAAATTTACATTTTCGTTCTTGGTGTTTTTCATAATCACCATAATTTATGTTTCAAAGTATACACCGCTGTCGATAAATCGGGGTGAAATTGACCACAATTTTATAGTGGTGTACATTATCAGTGGGTTTTGGTTTTTAATGTTGATTGCATTATTTGGAGTTCACATAAGATACATTTGTCTTAATTTGACGTCATTAGATGAAATTACAATCAATCAAAGGAAAAGGTACGCGCGGTTTAAAAGTCGGAGCAAAGATGGGCCCAAATGGTTGCAACCAAAACGACCGAGAAAAGAAACTGGCACACGATATGTCAACATTAAAAAAGACAATTTCAGATTGATTGTGAAGTTCGATATCACTGAGAGACCATTTGATATGGGTTTTAAGAAAAACTGGATCAACTTAGTATTCAACGGAAACAGAAATCACGGGAAGTCTGAAGATTTTTACTCCATTAATAGACTAATATTGTCATTTTTTATATTTATGATACCATTAATTGATATTAAATTAGTTTTCAAGAACAGATTGAAAACAGATCCAGACTCAGATGATTACGGCACTAAGTTTGAGAAGTTTTCAAGTAAAGTGAATGACAAGTTTCTATCAATGATAGATGAGAAGATCGCCAAGAAAGACTGTTACATACCTGGGTATTTGCATAAGGAAGTTGATTGAGCGTATAGAGAGACGTAAGATTTTGATAAAACAATGAAATTTCCCCATCGGTTAGTGCATATTGAAATGTTTTGTAATGCGTTTCGCAAGACCAAAAAACAACCGTGTGTACAACAACCGTGTGTACGAGCGAATAAATAATGGTTATTGGACGAATACCACTATATGATGCCCTTATAATAGCCTGTCGTTGGCAATTCCCCAAATATAAATAGAGCTGAATATTACATAGGACTGAAATTTAAGAATCACATCTAAAACCTTTTGGTATCTAGCCGCTATTGGATCCTAAATTATATACTTTTCATCCCTATAATTATTAGATACTAATTAGCACCTTAATTTTAAGCTAATTGAAATCGTATCGCACTGTTTTTCTTAACAGATTGGAAGTCAAAAGCGATAAACCAAGCTGCCGAAAAAGTTAGCCTTCGCACGCTGAAAATGCCCACAGTACCAAATATTGCGGGAAAATTTTTTTGGACAAATAAATACAAGTGCTGTTCGTTGAATAGAGGTATCATTTTATAATGCAAGCAAACGCCACTAAGTTTATTTCCACTTTTTGGTTGTTAAATTGCTTTAACAAGTTGGTTATTCCGATGTCCATATGACGGCAGATTAGTTCAATATCCATTGACTTTATTCACATAACTACAGGAAAATGCTGAAAGATCATTGCAAGCTCTGGTTATTATTGACAATTCGCTTTCAATGATTGACGGAAATCAAAGCAATGCCGATGATAACCTACAAAATTGATGATCGCAGTTTTGAAGTACTCAAACATTTCAGCACACTAAAAGATTTGAAGTAAACACATAAGATCTGGAGATGGGCACTCAACAAACGATTTGAATTAAAATTGCATGATTTTATATTAAAGCTTAAAAGAGCTAAAGATGTTTTAATTTTTGTCATGTGTGTTGTTCGGTTGTATAACTTGATGTATTGAGTGTCGGACTTTGTCACTCATAGATTGTATCAAGTTATGAACGTGATTCCTTCGAATTAGTTTTACCCGAGCGACGGGGGTAAAAATACAATCATTAAAACGAGATGGAGTCCGATATTTACGATAATATCTGCTCCAGTATTTGGTCATGTTTAAAGTCGCCAGAAGGTGCATTACGTGGTCAGGATTTTTCTGATTATAACATTGAACCGTTCAACCTTACCGTTTGCGTGAAAACTAGAAATTTCAAGGTTTCCAATTTTGTGAATCGCCAACGATTGCTGAAAGATAATGGATCAGCAGCATATAAAGTTCCGAATTCTTGATTGATTTCAGCTAAAGCAACTTTGCCATAAAGTGGTGAGTTTTCTAATTTTTCGACTAATGACTCAAAGCTTACCTGGTGTGATTTATTGTGTGACCACTTCTTATATTCATTGGATATGATATCACAAAAAACACGTGATGTTTCGAAAGCAAAACTCCGGTAGTAATAAATACTTAAATCTAATATACCACAGTGATTTAAGAATTCCATAATTGTATCACCCTTAACACTTTGAAGCTCCTTAAGTTTATGATGAAAGTTGCTTCTCAACGGCGTAATCATTGCTGTTGAAAGAGAGATCAGTCGTTGATGGATTAAATCATTGATGTGCATACCATTGTTGGTCTTGAGTAGACTATAGATATCTGCGAGTGTGGCATCATCCTTGTGTTTATCTTTAACATGAGTAATCAACTGCAATTTATTTTGAACGATGTACTTGGATGTTTCCTTCATTAATTGATTTCAAATTGAATCAATTTGTCTTTCGCTCGTGAATCCTCTTTGGGGTGGTTGTATAAGTTGATTATGGTCAAAAATTTGGCGTTAATGATCGACTAGAATCTTAACCATTGATCAGTTGCATATATCCGATCGATTTCATCTGCCCTATAGTCGAAGGTTTCACCAGTTACCAATTTTTCAATACCTCTGTAAGTTCCAAAAAATTTTTCAAACGCTGTCAGCCATGAAATTATGTTAGCGGCATTGCCAAGATCCAAAGTTTGAGGTTTGCTGAAAATCTTTTCAATTGTCGAATGTTGAGATTGGATCCAATTTTGAAATGTTGTTAATCCCTTGTGGTCTTAAATTTCTTTAATGTCGAAAACAAATGGTGAGTCATTATTAGGGTTCAACATTGGGGTTTTGTCAATAAGTTTCGATGTTGATGTTTGATCAGTAGTTGATGTTTTATCAGTTGGTTGCGACACCATTCGTGCATCTGCTTGACGAAACTTATCATTTGAATTGTTAATTAAATGTGGTCACGACAATACATCTGCACACAAGAAAGCCGTTTATGGATTGCAGGAATGTCCTTGGACGCTGGTCTTGCTCCAGGATAAATAGACATTCAATCATGGGAAAGGTAGAATACCTTAATATATTTCGGTACTTGAAAGTAAGCATTTTTCACATCAATTCAAGTAGTAAGCGCTTTGCCTGCAATTTCGTTTTTTTGATCTTCAGTTATTAAAGGATGACCAGCTTCAAGTTCAACATGACTGTTCAATCTCCTAAGTTCAATAAAGAGTCCATAATTATTGTTTTTCTTTAGAATGAGAAACTAAGGGTTTCTATATTGACTGTCGCTGTATACCAAATGTCAGACATCAATCATCTATTGTACAGTCTTGACTGCAGCAAATCCCTTGATTCCAAGTGGAATTGTCTTAGTTTGCCATTTTTTATGCTCCTTTGAATGAATTTTCAAAGGTGGATGAACTGATGGTTTCAATTTACCAGGGTCTGTTTCTTCAAGATACAAACTTATCTTTATAGTTCATTGAAGAAATATTGACTCAAAACTTGTACTAACCAAACCTAGCAAATACTTGTTCCAGAAGCCTTCTATGTTTTTCTATTTTATCACTGTGTATTACAATAATGTCCAATATAAGTATTAAGTCGCGCACCCTGAATACAAGTCGCATCCAGTTTTGACTATTTTTTTTAATGACCATTTGCGATACAAAATACCCCATATGTACTACAAAATTTCATAAATTTCATTTATATTCATTTTATCTAAAAATTAAACTCTAGAAGATTCATAATATCAACGAATTCAAACTAGGCCTTTGTGGCGTGGGAGAATTTTCTCTATCTGATTCATTTCTCACAGGAGAACTTGGAGGTAGTACCCCTTGTATAACACCATGAGTTACAGAAAACAGTTCATCAGCATGATGAACTTTACTGCCTCTCTTATTGTCTGATGTTAAATTTAGTTTGGTATTTAATTGTTTTACCTCTTCTTCAAGGTTGTGAATTCTTACCAATAATTCACGTTTTTCAAATCTGGAACTTCTTTTCAAATTTTCATTTTCAACTCGAAGTTTTTCCACAATATCAGCTTCATATGGTTCCTTGGACACTCTAGCACGTTTTATGGGACTTAAAGTGTCAATATCTTCGAAATAAACTTGTTCTTTTTGTCCTTTAAACAATTTACTACTCAATACCTTTTCAACCGAAAAAGGTATCATACCACTAGCTGCCCATCCAGCTTTTGCAGTTTCCCT
Source organism: Insectozyma chauliodis (assembly GCA_030557115.1). Classification (NCBI taxonomy): domain Eukaryota; kingdom Fungi; phylum Ascomycota; class Pichiomycetes; order Serinales; family Debaryomycetaceae; genus Insectozyma; species Insectozyma chauliodis. The sequence continues at coordinate 2 of JAKTVI010000014.1, read as the reverse complement.
TG